>CAEFZX010023375.1:0-168056 GCA_903066825.1 Alfaro cultratus | reverse complement strand
ATGTTCCACGTGTCAACCATGCTGCCCTACACACCCAACAATAAGCAACAGGTATGAAAAATGAAAATTAATAGTTTTAATAACAGCCTTTATTTAAAAGGCTGTTATTTTTATAGCTATATTAAAGCTATAAAGGTGGACATTTGTAGGAGATTTCTGCAAAATCCTGTGTTGTAAAACTAGTGGATTAAGTCACAGCTTTCTAGGTGCCCATTGTCTAAAAGATGTCTCTGATTGTTCAGTTTGGTTTTCTTGGTCTCTAACAGCTTATTGTTTATTTTCTCTTTTTGTCATCGAACTTGCAGTTGCTGCGGAAGCGGCACATAGGGAACGACATCGTCACAATTGTGTTCCAGGAACCTGGAGCGCTTCCCTTCACTCCTAAAAACATTCGCTCTCACTTCCAGCATGTCTTTGTGATTGTGCGGGCTCATAACCCCTGCTCTGAAAACTCCTCCTACAGGTGAGATTCAGAAACAAAGTGAACACCGTACTGTTTATATAGATGCAGTAATGTTTATTTTTATTCATTAATTGTTTTTAAATTCTAGCATTTTGAGTCATTTTTCTTAGTCAAATGTGACAATACCCTTATTGGACAATTGGTAATTATACATCAATAGTAAAGTATGTACTTATCCATAAATTATATTTAGTTTGTTGTGCTCTCAAGTCGCTAAGTGAAAGTACACTTTATGGTCAGATTGAAAGAGATGTCTGAGGCCTTAAAAAGGAAGATTGTGGCAGCGTATAAGTCTAGTAAATGATTTAACGAGATTTCAAAAGAATTTGAAATCAGCACTTCCACTGTTTGAAAAATAGTCTACAAGTGTAACTCATCTGAAACAACTGCAGACATCGCCAATCATGAGATTCCTCCAGGACTTGTAAAACCCTGCAATAAAAAGTGGGTATATAATATGATGGAGGAATGGATAAAAAAACATAAGAGTTGATTAAATAAATCAACCTATAAATAAACCTATAAAATAGGATTCTATAGGTTTATTTTATCGGTTACAATTCTAATCTCTCAAAAAATGTTGTAATAACTATGGTAAGCACAACAATGTATTTCACATTAACCACCCTCCATCACAGCTGAATGAATGATGCTCTGATGATGCCTGCAGAGTTTTCTACTTACTGAAATCCATCATCAAAATGGCTGCAAGTGTTGTGAGACGTCTCCTTAGCTCAAGAATTATTACTACTTTGTCAAAAATATACAATATGAACAGAATGCCCACCACCCAGACCCATCAGTTAACCTTGCTTTTAGGTTTCTGTTTGAGTTCAGCTTTGAAAGAAATTTTATTCAGGTTTTGCCTACTTCTTATCCTGTTGTTTGCCGTGCTTTTTTGTTGTCACACTCCGTTTGACTCCAATCATTGCTGTTTTTAATTGCTGTCTGAGCAACTTGTGTGAGTCCTTAGTCTTCCCCCATGTGGCTACTTCATTACAGAGCAACAACACAAATAAACACACGTAAGCAATGATCCCTGCTGCACAGTGAATATTGGACAAATGCTTTTATGTTTTTGGTCTGTGATTCATAAATGTGAAAGAAAACATGATGCATACATGAGAACCTCATGTTTCACATGAGGTTCCATGACTCAAATATGAGTCATGGTCTCTATGGAAAAAGCACACGACTAAGAAATGGTGCATTAAATAGAGCTTACAATAATAATGTATTTATTTTACATTGAATAGAGCATGGATATAAATGCATGGAAAGGGGTTAAAACAAAAATTAAGCTTCAACTCATCTAGAAAGCCATACTTTTCTAGAGAGTGTAGTGCTTCACTTGTGCACATTGATTTTTTTATATGAACATGTGTGGACATTTATAAAAGAAAGAATTTGTTAGTAGAGGAGCCTGCTTTTTTTTAACATTCTCAATGAAGGGTTTGAAAATCTTAAGTTTTCTGGTGTTTTTTTAAAATTTTTATTTAAAGTCTCTAATCTATCTTTAAAAGTTGACTTGATGCAAGCCGAAAGAAACAAGGTAAACTTCATACACCTTGCTCATATTTCTCCCCTGAATATGTGTCCATCTCTGAACTCCCCACAGCATAAGGTATTGACTTGGTTTTTGTTTTGTTTTTCTTTTTCTTTTTCTTGGCTTGTTGAGCTGCTGTTTGTGGATACTGGAAGAGCAGACTGCCCACACACTGGATATTTATAAGCCCACAAATCACTAAAACCACAGGAATTTACCCTATGATTTCCTCTGCTCAACCTCCTGCCATGAAGATCACCAAGGAGCCTCATAGTCCAGCATTTCCCATTGTGCAGCATTCCTCTCTTTCTTGCCATATTAAGCCTTATCATTCTCTTCTCCTTTTTTAAAATCAATCATTTCAATCTTGTATGCAATGTAATTCTTTACTTTTCTACCCCTACCTGTATGTATAAATATCACCATCAATTCGCTCTGTCCTGCATGAGTCACAGGTCCTGGCTTGACTGACTCACAGGTGTTTGAGATCAGAACAAGTGATTTTAGAGCTTCGGTATAATACATTTAGCAGCATCTGTAGCGACTGAAAAGAACAGAAATAAAAGGTCTCATTCTCATTGTTCTCCCTGCTTGTAGCCACTTTCAGCTCTCCTCTCTAAAATACCGTGTGATTCATTACTCATTTGGAGAGTCGCAGGCATATATAGCCACAGTACTGTCAATTTCTTGCGTAGGAGTTGTCAACATTTTTCAGATTGCCTGTACATTACTGAATGTCTCTGTAAGTTATCGACATTGCACAAGTCTTGAACACCCATCAGACATAACATTATGGCCAGCAATAGCACTGTCTGGTCTGTAGCTACACAGACAAAATGCCATCTTTCTTTTAACACTAGGATGATTTTCCTGACTAGGTTAGGGTACAGGACCTTGACTGTTGAGTTGGACTGCAGGAGCCAGACTCTACTCCAAACATGGATCAATTGGCCCTATTGGTGGATCACTCATTTTGGGTCCTTTTTAACCATTTTCCATAGCTTTTGGCAAGGAATTGATATATTGGACTATCAAAGATAGGTTGTCAACAACATCGTATAGATGCTTCTATTTAGGCCGAGATAATGTATTAAATATATTATCTTTTCTGTACCAGTAAGAGGCAATAATACAATCAAAATGATGAAATTTAGCCTTTGAAGAAATCAGGCCAAAGTGAGATACATGTGGGAAAAAGAAAAGCACAAAGCTGTCCATTCTTGTTGTGGTTTTGAACACAGAAAGCAATGCAAGAAGCTTACTTCTGCTTCATTGTTTCCAGTTCCCATGGACACCCCCACAGTTCTTAAGTTGTCTGTATATGGATGGGTGGTGCAAACACAGCTGTTTCACAGAACATTTGTGTTATTGTGAATGGGGCTCAAGACCTGGAAAACATGGAAGATAAATGTGTTGTCAGGTCTCTGAAACTAAGAAACATTTTTTTGTACTTTTGTAACTAAAAAAGGCAAGTGCCATCAGGTAATTCTGTATTAAAGAAAGGACATTTTTGGTTTTCCAATGCCAATTTCTCCTAAATCTCTTCTTGTATTTGTTTGTTGTGACTTGCCTTGTTCAGTTGATGCTATATGAACTCTTCTGAAAAGGTTTGGACCTCAAGGTTTGACCATGATCGATTTGCAACTCCCCAACTTCTATGGTCTCGTTGCAGGTTGAAAACGGTAATTTAGATGTTGCCAATCATCTAAGTCAGTCTGCTGCCAATAAAAATGCTTGCATGAAATACCTGGCCAGGTCTGGCTCTTACCACCCCCAATTTGATACCAAAAAATGGGGAAGAATCACACAGAATCTGCAAATGAAGATAAATCTGGCTGGGAGTGATGATTTTAGACAATTGCTTTCTAGTGGTTCTTCATTAGTTATAACTCTGTTTTGCTTTTGGCTGAACTCAAATCAGTCTTTGGACCTTAAATGTGTCAATGACTCTTGTTACACACGGACCTTTTGGAAGTTCAGTATTGATTTTCGTATTGGATCGCGTTTGTTGGTCCTGACTTCAGGAGCTTTTGGCAGACTTCGGTGCAGTCTCTGACCACGTCCTCAAAAAAAATCTCAACTCTTAGAGTTAAGATAAGTATAGCAAAAGTATATATGCTTTATATACCTATATAAAGCACATAAGTTTATATGCTTTATATATGAAGCATATAAACTTCACATCCCTTCCTTTAATAATTGTTTATTTCAATTTCAACATATCAACCTACATGGATGTTCATTTGTGGCTTAATATATCCTACTAAATGACATCTATCATTATAGGGTAAAGAACATGCATCTTTTTCACTTGTCAATGATCAATGTTATGACTGCTGATGTCCAAGCTTTCCTACTTGGTCATATTGACTAGACTTTAGCTATTTCACCATAGAGGAAATTCAGACACACCTTTGAGACACTATCTTTTTTCCACCTCTTCCATTTATTTAAAAAGGAAAGTTCATCCTGCGATGCTATTTCAGCCAGAAAAATGCTTCCTCTTTCATATCAGTCTGCCACAAGCAAGTTAAGGTGGGAAATAAGCTGTCAACAATTTGAAGGCTGGTATAATTGAACACCACATGTCTCCAGTGAGGACAGGATGTCTCTAAAGTATGTTTAGAAATATGTGGGTGACACAGGTATTGCTTATTAGGCAATGTGATTAATCCCAGTGTCAACATGTGTGCTGATGCTTGTCAGCAGGGAATTGTGTGGGATGGGGGCTATGACTCCCTGTGCCTCTCTTGTCACCTGGTAATTATCACCTGTGATAGGATTTTGTGATTGAGCTCTTTTGGTTGAGACTAGAAAAATTAAGCCATGAAGGAATATGAGCTCTCCAGGCCAGCTTGTTACTTGACACTGTTTTTTTGTGTGTTTTATTGTCTCATCCCCCCACCTGTTTTTCATTTTTTCCCCTTTTCGTCAGCCTTTTATTCACTCTTTTCTCAGAAGCCTTTTCCATTTTTTTCACCCAGGAGCCACATTTGGCTAGAAGTTTGGAAAAGTAGTCATGGTGCATCCTTTTCTTCTCTTCCTGTCTGTTCATGACGGCTCAGCTGAATTATTGACATACCAGAAAGGGCAAACTACCTCAAATGGCCCTTTCAGGGTCTTATTGAGGGAGAAAAGCATATAATTCAGCTTATACATGCCTTAAAAATAACCTCAAGTAAACACACCAAAGTGTGACGGTGTAGCAGAAATTTTAAGCAAGATTGTATATGTACATGTTCAAATGTCTTTATCAAAACTGAAACACAGCAGTTATTCTTGCTTGTGCTAAACCAGCCTAACATATTGATTAAAATTGATACGATTACATTATCTATGATATATATTATATTTTATTTAAATATTTAATCAGATCCATAGAACAAACCCCAGTTTAGGTGTAGTGTTTGATAGTTGTGTAGCAAACTGTTATTACTGTTTCAATTTTACTCCTTTTAATATAAAACAAGTATATCAAGCTAATGTTGATTGGTCATCTGTTTATATAGCTGGTCTGCAGTTAGTTTTTCACAAGTAGAATTTGTGTTGGAACATCTGAATTATTTTTTTTGGAATTGATGGAAGATCGTATCTTTAATGGCTATTCTTCATTATAAAATTCAAAGTTTTTGCAGTTGGGCCTGTAACTATTTAAAACATTGCAAGTATGTAAATGATCTGTACTAAAATGTCACAATCTTAATAAAATGTAGATATTTAAGTTTGAAAAGTGCAGAATTTGGAAATAGAAAAGCTTTAGGAATGTTAAAAGAAATTAAAACATTTTCATATTTGTAAATACTTATTTTGGTAAGAAATCATCTTAAAACTCATTATAAATTGTTTCTCTGGCATGTCAGCAGCTAAGCACATTTTAATTGGATCCCTCAGTCCTATAAATAGTTTAAGCTGTTGATTGAAATTTTCTGGTTGGCTAGTTCTGTAGCAAAACAATAAATCAAAACAAAAGTATCTACTTCTTGATATCTGGGTTCAAATTTCCGTTTCCAAACTGAGTATAACTAAATTTGATAAATCTGCTTCTCAAGTCTCTCTTTACATGTCTGCCTGGATCATTTTTTATAATTTTTTCTTCCTAGTGTGGCAGTCACCCGTTCCAAAGACATGCCTTCATTCGGCCCCCCTATGCCAGAGGGCGTGACCTTTCCAAAGTCATCAGTCTTCCGGGAGTTCCTGCTGGCCAAAGTGATCAACGCCGAAAATGCTGCTCACAAATCACATAAGTTTCGTGCCATGGCCACCCGAACGCGCCAAGAGTACCTGCGGGACCTGGCAGAGCGCCACACCACCAGCACTCCGATTGATCCCTCTGGAA
This sequence comes from Alfaro cultratus, assembly GCA_903066825.1. Taxonomy (NCBI): domain Eukaryota; kingdom Metazoa; phylum Chordata; class Actinopteri; order Cyprinodontiformes; family Poeciliidae; genus Alfaro; species Alfaro cultratus. The sequence continues at coordinate 161,711 of CAEFZX010023375.1, read as the reverse complement.
AGTTTCCTTTCATTTCTTTGGCTCATAAAAAGAAAGAGAAGACCCGGCCTTATGAAGGAGCAGAGCTGCGCAGTCTCGGAGCGGTGACCTGGCCGGTTTACGCTGAGGATCATGGGAACGGAGGGGAAATCGAGGCCCTGTTGGCTATTTCCAATGACTTTATGATCCTGTTGGACCAGGAGGCCAAAGCTGTGGTGTTCAACTGTGCCACTAAGGATGTGATTGGTTGGACTCTCAGCAGTCCTGCTTCTTTAAAGATTTTCTATGAGCGAGGAGAAAGTGCGTCTCTCAGGAGCATCGGTAATAATACCGAGGATTTCAAAGAAGTGGTCAAACGTCTGGAGGTAAGAGGACTCACACCTACACAATTCCAGAATATTTACTTAATCCCAAAGGGAAATTAAATGCTGTTGTAACTCAATATGCATGTTTGATGGTGATAACATGCTTTGAAGAAGGGAAACAGTCCTCATGATGAAAATCGGATCAAATTCACTTTTATTTAAATACCAAAAATTCTTTTCCCACTTACCTGACCTACTCACAGGCTCTCTTACTATTCAATGATGGCATTTTTTATTTTCGCATGACAGCCTGCCGTCTCTTCATGCGTTTCACTTTATTGAGGGGAGTTTCAGAAACACCTCTGAACAACATTCTGCTAATGGCTCATACACCTACACATACAGTGAAGTGGATGGTTATTCGTTCTTAGCTGTTTCCATGGAAACAGGCTGGGGGAAAAAGGTGTTTTCTTATGTAATCAGCGGAGCTTTAAAAATCATTCAGTGTTTCCTTTTAGTTTTGAAAGGTATACATGCATGCGTGTTTACGCATGTGAATTGTTTTTTCTCATGATGTATTTTTGTAACTTGAATACACAGAAATTCTGTGTATTTTTGTATTCTTGCATACCAATAAATTTCAACAAAAGTCTCATTATTAAATATTTCTTTGTATGCAATTGGCTTTTGATTAAAAAGAGGAAGTGATCAAACTTTAATTATTTTTCCTACTCTTTGTTTCCCTTTACTAATTACCCTTTCATATTTTTCACTTTTTTCTAATACTCTCCATTGCTCCTATTAACAGAAATGTTCGACTGCAGTAACTTTTTATATTAGGCACTTTTCAGTGAAGCTTTACTTCTTTGGTGAGACCGAAAGATGCAGAGGTGCCTTTAAGCCTGAAGATACATCATTATAAAAAAAGAAATGGGATATATGTAGTGAGTAACCATAAGGAGGAGTTATTTGTGAATTAGACTTGCTTTCACAGAGCCACTATGAGCTAACTCTTCTGTGGAGTTTTTTTCCCCCCCAAGTGTTCCCATTTTCAGCCCTTCAGATGAAGCATAGTTCCTTCTTAGCCCTCTTCTATCCTCACCTGAACAATTGGAGTCACATGATAAAACAAAAGTTCAAGGGAGTTTCTCTCTTGTAACTCGTGTTTGTTTCCACGCAGACTCAGATTTCACCAAAAGAGCGAACTTTCCGTCTTGGGTATCATTTGTTGAGTGCAAGTCAATTCAGAAACCTGTATGTGTGATGTAGCTGCACACTTTGTGCCCTAAACTCTCTTGGGCCTCACCTGTATCCCCTAAAATCTTTCAGCTTCAGTAGAATCATATTTGCAGAGAGACCGAAATAAACTCACAGTTACAAACAGATGCAGTCCTTCCAGCTTTCCTAAATGGATATTAATTCAACTTGGAAAAGGACATCTTGACCTGTGATCACTTGAAGTTTCTAATTCTCTCTCTGCCCTCAATCTGTCCAGTTTCTAACTAAGGGCTGTGAGACATCTGAGATGACTCTTCGGCGAAACGGTCTGGGGCAGCTTGGCTTCCACGTCAACTACGAAGGCATTGTGGCAGAGGTAAACATAAATGTTTTATTTTGCACATTTGGTCATGATTTAAGTGTTTTACTTAAGTTTAAGTAACTTTTTTTAAAATTTGCTGATTTGCTGTGTTTGATTTAACACAGCAAATCAAAGTGTTAAGTGCCATAGGAAGAAGTTTGACACAAAAAAATCTATTACCTGCTTTTCCTAAGGAAACTGTAAATTGGAACCGGGTTATTAAAAATACCCTGTTGAATATTTTACATACGCTAAAAATATCTATCCTAAGCATATGCAGTAAAATGCACTAAATTTAAACTAAATTTCATCAGTGCATGTTTAACTCTGTTTTTAATGCAACTTACTTATAATTTGGCTGGCTGGATATGAGACTGCAATAGTCAATAGCCTCTCTTTTATTGTAAACAGTGATTAATACTCAGACAGTTGGATAATCCCTGGATTTTTACAAATACAATGAGTTAGGCTTTTTTAAAAATGTTTTTCAAATGTTCTCCAGTTTAAAAGGACAAAAAAGCCAATCACAATATTTGAATTGTATCTGTTTATGTGATTTTTTTTTATTAGAGACTCTAAAGTTAGAACAATCAAACCCTAGAAAAATGTCGAAGCTTCGATGAGACTTTGTTGTTCACAGGTGGAGCCGTACGGATATGCTTGGCAGGCGGGACTCCGTCAGGGCAGCCGATTGGTCGAAATCTGCAAAGTCGCTGTTGCAACTCTGACCCATGAGCAGATGATTGACCTCCTCAGAAATTCAGTGACAGTCCGTGTTGTCATCATCCCACCACATGATGACGCCACTCCACGCAGGTAAGTGGAAGTGAATATATGTAAACAAACTCACTTTGACACCAGCTATTCTGTGAATAGTGGTTTTGAGGCTGTATGTTTAGTATCACTGTGTTAAGTTTTGGAGTAGAAGGTGTTCCTTACAGGCGGAATAATTGAAATCTGACTGGACAAAAACAATGCTTTTCAAGCCTAATTTAAATTAGCTTCAGAATTGCTTCCACATGGTTTAACTTAATGTCTGAACTTCTTACAGGCTAATAAAATCAATCTACTTTTACAGATGCAGCTCATGAGTGCATTGGGACTCGAATCACTTTAATGTGCAAATTGTAATAGCTGAGGCTTTGAGTCAGTAGAACAAATGTGACCTTTTATTTGTCTCATTCAATATTCCCAAATCCCAAAGCCACGTGAATGATGAGGAACGTTTTAACTTAACCCGTTTGTCCCCGTTTTTGCAGGGGCTGCTCCGAGCTCTACCGAGTCCCAGTGTCTGAATACAAAGGCAGCAGCACAGACAGCGGCTCCTTTGAGTACAAGTTCCCATTCCGCAGCAACAACAACAAGTGGCAGAGGACATCCAGCAGCCCTCAGCAGTCCCTGACCGCTTCACCGCAGCCCCACACCCCCAACAGAGCCATCAGCCTGGGCAGCTCAGTGGGGAAGACCCTGTCTGCTGAGAGGCTGGAGAGAGGCGCCGCCATTCCACGCAGCGTTAGCAGCGACGGGCGACCTCTGGACTCCAAGAGGTCAGATCTGTTTAGATATGTATTGACAGAAATACATAAATATTGAGAGAGGGTTTGAAATGCTTTTTTTTCTTCTGGAAAGTATGGAATATTTGATACAGTAAAGATGTAAATGAACAAATAATTTCTTTTTAAATAAGTGTTCTTCCTTTAGTGTGCGCTCGATCATTTGTAACAAACATACATCCTGTCTGACTTTTTTTCCCCATTAACCGATTAATAATTGGAGAAAAAAATTAGCTTAATTGGAGACTTATTTATTATATGTTTATTTATTTTTACTGAATTTTAACCAGGTGAAGCTAAAGCTATGCCACTAGAGGAGTCCTGGGTAGAACATAAATATAGGAAAACTTTTTAAACGTGAAATTGTATATATTTTTGTACAGTTTTGGTTTAATTATTGATATGAGTGTGTTCTTCTTTCAGCAAATGACCTTTTTTAGCATTTGTATACTCCAGTTAATTAATTGATTTCTAAATTAGTCGACGACTGGAGCAAGCATATTTGTTTATTTGGCATGTTTTTCAGTTTTTCTCTTCACTGTTGTTATTTCTCATTTCCAAAGTGTGTCTCTATACTTGTGTGTGTTGCAGAATGTCTCCTGGCAGTGAGAGCTACAGCCTGGCCTCCTCGCTGGCGTTGGGTCGTTCTCCTCATAACCGCAGCTCTCCCAGCAACCTGTCTTGTTCCAGTGAGGCCTCTGGAAGCTCTGCGCACTGGAGGCAGAAGTCCATGCCTGAGCAGTAAGAACGAATGTGTCATACCCAAACTCAACATTTGTATCCTGTAAACCTTTAACTTGCCCTGAGGCACTCACTTTGTCCTGATTATTCATCCTATGTTTATTTTAGTGACATAAAAGCGATGGTGCAATCATCACTTTTCATATTTAGAGGACATTGAATATATAGACTTTGACATTTCAGCCCACAGAAGTAAATTACGTTGAAAATACGGTATATTTGTCTGACAGTTGTAATATTTCTAAGTAAGGTGCTCTCACTTTACTTCCACACACTGAAGCCCTGAGGCAAGTTTTCATGATGTCTTCCTGTCTTTTCTTGCTCTGCATCTTTAATCACTTGTAACAAGTTTAAAAAGTATTGCTTCAGATTTTGTGTGATTTTCTGTTTTGGCAGGTTTGCGAGCAGCCGACATTCACCCATGTCGTCAGAGAGACGAGAAGCGGCTGGAGAGGGCGGATCGAGTGGGAAATCCACCCCCAACTGGTCGAGAATGGAGGAAGGCGGAGGTGAACGAGGGTCAACAGGTAAAGTATTCCAGGGTGTCTATGCATCCTTAGAAAGTCTTAAATTCATGCATCTAAAATTAAAACCTTAAAATGTCTTAAGTTTGTCTAAAAAATGCAATTTGGCCTTAAATACGTCAATTACATGTCTTAAATTTTGTGGTGTATCTTTTCTGTCAGGCAAATGTTTGAATCACCCTTAAACATAATCATTTCGTTCTGTGACAGAAGGTGTTTGCAGCTACTTCTAACTAGGTGCTAATTTACCCTAGCTAGCTTGTTAGCTAGGTCAAAGTGCATATTTATTGCCTGGCATTCGCCATTGTCTTACTTTGCCAAGCTGTACAAAGCTACATTAATTCTGTGCTTAAAAAGACCAAAACCACTATTATTTAAAATATGCATTTTGCTTTTGTACAATTCTGTTTGCTAATGGTCTTTAAAATGGTCTTAAAAAATCTTAACTTTGTGTTGGTGAAACCTTCAAAAATCCCATAATCAATAATTCATGTAATTGAAAACTAGCTCAAATGTGCAGAGTCTCCCTCTGGTTCTGTTTGCTGTTATATATGTCTGAATGCAAATATATGCAAATGGTAATTTTAAACATGCAAAGAGTGGGTGTAGTTGATGTATGCAATGGAGGAGGAGACGGCACACGAAAGAAATCCTCCATATTTATCTGTGCTTTAAAACCCTTTGAACTGACAGGTACCGTGAGGAGTATGTGAATAGTGATTACATAAGCTGTAACTCTGACAGCAGCCTTTCTTCACCCTCCCATCGCCCTTCTCATTCCTCCTCCCATTCCCCTGCAAGTTGTGAATTATAAAGCCTTTACAGACGTCTTAATGTCTCTGCAAACAAAAAAGGTGGATGTATAATATCAGCCAGAAAAAAAATGAGATTTTCTTTTTGTTCAATTGTAAGAGTGAATGGATTTTTGTCTCATACACTCCTTTCTATTCTAAGGCTTATTAAAGGAGAAGCCGAGGAGAAGCGGAAGACACTTCTGTCTTTCTTGTCAACACACCTTCATTGTGTGCCTTTCCTTCCCTCCCTGCTTCCTGTCTGTCCCTCATTTTCCATTGCTTCTCGTTTTCCTCTCATTCGTCCTTTAATTCTCTGTTTCAAGAATTCTCCCATTCACTTTTTAAAAGCTTTCTCTGTATATTCTAGCTATGTTTATGCATTCCCCAAAGTATGCCTTTCTCTTCTGATTCCAAGCAGAATGTTGCTTTTGATTTTTGACCAATTTAGTTTCAGTCATGTCCTCAACCTGTTGCTGACCACCACAATCACAGTTGAAGGCCTCAGTCTTTCATTTTGTGGTTGTTTATAGCATTTATGTCATGATTGGTTAGGGAGGAACGATCTGTACTGGGGCAGCTGAGCTTAAGTCAGCCAAGATTCCAGCCTTCAAAAAGCCCTCTCTGTTGTGGTGTGGTTAAGAGTTCTGTCTTTTCCTTTTCCTCCCATTTTTAACTCCTGACCCTCTAGCTTTCAGCAAGAATGATGTGGCCAGGCTCTGTCCAGAAATTTCAGAAGTCACACAAAGTGCACTTCGTTCATTTCAACATTTTGTCTTGCTATAACCAGACATTTCAGTGAATTTTTGTGCGATTTTAATGATAGATCAACGTAAATTAATACATGATTGTAAAGGGGAAGGAAAAGGATAATGTTTATCAAATTAGCTAAAAATCTGAAAAGTGTGGTGTACATGAGAGAACGCCTTGTAAAGCCACTATTTGGTCTTTTGGAGTATGTTTCTACCTGTTGGGCTGGGCAATATAACAAATATATTTGTTGTATTATGCTTTGCTTTAGCAATGTCTGAAATGACAATTAAGAATGTAAATTATATTGCCTTAGCATAATTCAAATCCCTCTCTTACATATGCCAAAAATTTCAGAGCTCGACTTATTTACACAAACAAAAAACCATCCCTAAAAATAGATTACCAGGTGAAATGAGGAAGTATGGCAGCGCTGTTGGAAATATATCCATCCCATCATGCGTTTGCAGGTTTTCAGGGTCAAATTTTATAATAATTGAATTTAAATGCATGTTGAGGTTTTCAGATTTTCTTCCAGTTTACGAATATGTGCTACTTTGTGTTTGTCACTATAAAATACCTGGAGGTTTAAGGTTGTAGTATAAAGAAATGTGAAACGGTTCAAGGGACACTGTAAACATACTTCTTATCTTGTTTAGATGATTCATCAAGTAGAACATTTTTATTTATTGGAAAGTTTTAAATACTAAAGTGCTTAGTTTGGCTTATCTAAAGCAAGTTTAAATCAGTTGCGATTTACAGTATACTAGATATAAATCCACAGGAACTCTAACAATCCGGCTTACACCCAGCTCTAATTAGTGCAGAGAGCCCGTGGGCTGCAGTGCAACCGTACAAAGTAATAAATATTCTAAATAAGATGGAAACCACGTTTTTAGATTCATCCCAACAGATGTTATGCTTCCACCCCTAGTTCTCCCAGTGTCTCATGCTGCTGTGCTCATTAACTGCCTGCTCTGTGTATCTTATTGCGTAACAGATAGACAATTACACAATAGTCCCATTTATGTCGAGGCTTACTTCGGGACTCTTTCATGCAGCACATCTTGCCCAGAGCAAGCAAAGCCAGCAGGGGGGATGCATTTTTGTTTGATGTGCGTTGCTTTTGATGACAACTGATCTGGGATTTTGTTAATAGACGATGAAAAGGCGAAATGAAAATAAGAGTGCTGGGTGCTTCCTGGCGGTTTTGTCGCATAATGATCTGTTGAATTATCAGCAACTTTTCGGTGCTGCAGGGTCTTTCTGCGTGTTTGTCACCAACTCTAGTTTGGTTTGATGTTGTTGCAGAGGCTCCAGCTTCCAAGTCTGGCCAGGGCTACTCTGGAGCACCTCGCATCCAGAGGCAGGAACAAGTTATCCACCTCTCCCCAAAGAAGGGCAGCCAGGTCAGGATGTGAAGCATTCCTCATAAAGTCTCCTGACAGTACAGTTTGTTCCATAAAATGTCAAACTCTTAGTACTTATATAACATCTTGTCACAATGGGTCACTCACTTATATAACACCTCATGTTTTCTCTATTAATGGAAACTTATCTGTTTTTATTGGGTGTTTTTGCCCTGGCAGTCAGATGGCCCGTACTCTGGCCACTCCAGCAGTAACACTCTGTCCAGCACCGCTTCCAGTGGGGGCCACAGCGATAGCGACAAATGGTACGACTTGGGGACTGGCGGCGGCTCCAGTGGCGACCAGGGCGAGCCTGAACCCAACGGCCTGGGCGGAGGAGGCTACCTCCAGGGAGCCTCGGCTGACAGCGGCATCGACACCGGCTCTTACGGAGCCTCGCATCATTCCCACCCTCACTCCCACCATGGCAGCACCACCTCTCTGCTGGCCCCCAGTGGGAGCAGAGAGAGCAGGGAGCGCTCTTCGTCTCCGTGGCACAGTCCGACCGAGGGAGGACGTAGGATGCTGGAGAGGTCGCCTGCTGCTGCCGAGTCTCCGGGGCTTCCGTCAGAAAGGAGCCATGAGTCCGTTGGTCGAAGCCCACCAACTCATCTCCTGGTTAGAGACAGCAGCACTTTCAGCCTGGGTGATGGTGGATCGCATTCAAGGTCAGTTTGGGCAAGATGTAGAGGTTCATATCAGTCAGAATATTATTGAACTGATTTTAATTAAAAAAGTCAGACGGCCTTCGAAAGAAAAGGGACGCCCTACATCAGTCTGTGTACTTTTCTAATATATTTGTCACAGGTCTGGCTCACCAAAATGTACCCTGAGCATATTACAAGATGTACATGTATGGAGCTAAATTATGGCCATAAGGTTTTGAAACTTAAACTGAAAAAAAAAACTGAATCTGAAATCAGAAATGTTGACACAGAAATAAAAAAAGATTTACATTGGGACAAAGAAAATTTTGAAACAAAAAAATGTAAATGGAAAAGATTTGAATCTGAAAAGAAAAAGATCAAAACTACTTTTTTGATTTAACTTTTGTTTCAGCCTATTTTTTTGGTGAAGCTTTAGTCATTTGGTGCATTTAAAGTAAATGCACTACAGAATCAGAAGCTGGAGGAAAGATGAGGAGAAAAGTAAAAAAAACACACATACTTTTAATAATCATAAAAGGTGATTTGATTCATTGTCATAAGATATATGTTAAAATAATGTATTAACATGTCAAATTTATTAGGCTGCTTTGCTGATTATCAGAAGGCAAGAGGCAGCATTTATGCTAAACAAATGTAATAATTATTGAATAGTAAATAAATGTGATCAAAATATTCAAATAGATGATTTTCTTGACATTTTGTAGCCCAGAAGCTAATGCTATAGGGAGATATGACATGGAAAAGTTTGGGAGGCTCTGATTTAGCAAATGTTTTTCTATAAACCTGAAAGGAAGTGTTGATATTCAAACACTTCAAAGACAGCGAGAATAAGTAAATATTTGTTAAAAAGGAGTATTCCTTTCCTTGTGTTTCATAATTATGTGATACTCTGCATCAGTCACATAAAATCACATTGAAAAACAATGAAGTGATTTATGACTCATAAGATGACTAAATTAGAAAAATGTCTGTAAATGCTTTTATAAGAAACTGAATGTTTGTGATGTAACAGTACATTGTGTTAAAACTTCCATCATGTCATATTAATCAATTTTTTCCCATATCATGTCTTTCGGTGTTTGACACAACATGGAAATCCATCTTGATCCTCCTTCCCCTACACAGATGAAACTGGTCTGAACCTCGGCTTATGTCATCACAACTAGCTCAATCTGTCTGTGTTTGGCAGACGACCTGCATTCCTGAGATCTCCATTCATGCAGTTCTGATCCGACTCTTCTCCACTTTATAAAGAATCAAAACAAGAGAATAGGATAACTGAAGTAGTAGGAAAATAAATCCTGTGACTTGGGACTTGGTTATAAATTTTAGACCAACAAAAAAACCATCGGAGAGAAAAGAAATTCACTGTTTGGTTGAACTAGTTCTGAAATACAGCCCGACTTTTTCGTACTCTGAATAATAATTCTTGCACATGTTTTGGGCCTGGTTAAGCTGGTAGACACATGATCCAGCCAGAGGCCGAGGTAACAATCTAAAGCAGATGGCAAAACACAAACTGTGTGTTGTTTTAAAGTCATAAACTCACTTGGCCTATTTTGTAGTTTCTTTTTTTATGTTTTCACTGCTTTTTATTACTTCTGATATTTATGGACTCAGTCGGCTCCTATCTGCTTACAAGCAGCCAAAGCAAACAATTTGTGTAATAACTTTAAGATGCCACTTGTAGACATACAGTTATAAAAAACAACATATATTTAGCTTTTATAAAAAACACATAAAAGTTTCACCTCTTTACCCAAGTTCAGCTTTAATTTTTTAATTTGACTCTTTTATTTTATAACTTGTAACCTCAGCATGTCCCTCACCACTGCAGCGTGATTCCTGTTCTCATTACTTATGCCAAAATTTCTTTACCCAAAAAGATCACATAACAGACCTCCTTCTCAGCAAGACTTTTGCTGGAAACCAAGCATAAAGAGTAATTTTAATTCCCTCTTATCTTTCCACATTAGGCCTCAGGAAATGTGGAACACATGTCCTACTTTTCAAAGCTGAGCTCGTGTCTCAATCTGAGGCGAGCTCCTATGTCCGGCTCATCCTGTTGGAGCAAGTTTATTTCATCATCCAGACAGAGTTCCCCCATAGTTGTTTACCATCAGAGTTATGAAGGGTAAGAGAGGGAGGTACCCAAGATAAATTGGGCTGCTGCTAATATGTTTAAGCAATAAGTACATCATGTGCTTCTTCACATTTACTTGTGCTTATAATAGAGGTTTCATGTGATAAATCAGCACAAAGTGGCACATATTTATTGGAATAGGGATACTGGGTTTAAAATAGGGGTGAGCATTTATCGTATCATTTATCGTTTATAAACAATAAATTATAAAACATCCAATCATCTATTGGATAAATTCCAATTAATTATGGTTAAAAAAACCTAAAACTGTCTGTATTATCCATATTTCATATTTTTCTGTTTTTCTCAACTGTTTGTCCAATAAAGGTGATTAAATGAATATTAAAACATTTGAAAATAGGATTTAATGCATTTACTGTGTCCAGTTTAGTGATACAAATCACACTTTTTTTTTTTTATGTGACTGATATCCAAAAGAAATATGCTTTTCAAGACCAGTATTTTTGTTTGTGGGGTTATGGCTGCTTGTACCATGCAGTCATAGCCATACAGTTACCTAAAAAAGTAATACTTTGTATCGTCACTTTTGCAAACGCTCCACAAAATATCGGGATAAAAATTTAAGCTCATATCGCTCCCACCCTTAGTTTAAAATAGTTTTTTATTAGTACTTTTTTTAAGTGTGGGACACATTTATATCCAGCCCTGTTGAGGCTGTTCCTGTAAGTGTCTTGCTACTAATGAATATTATTTACTAATAATATTTGATTTTGTTTTGAGTAAAACATTTACTCCTTCTTCTCCTTACTGAGATAATTGTAAGATAAAAATCGCTATACATCATCGGTATCTGATTTCCTTGATTTCTTTTCAGGCACTCTGGCCACAGCTCACCCAGGGAGGAGTCATCATCTTCAGCCACCTCCCCTTCGTCTCAGTCTTCAGTCTCTCCCGGGCCAAAGACCTTCTACCCTCGTCAGGGAGCCCAGTCCAAATATCTGATTGGCTGGAGGAAGCCTGGCTCCACCATCAACTCCGTGGACTTTGGAGACACACGGAAGTAAGGAAGAGCGGAGAATGAACAAACATTACAGCAAATCTTTAATAGTGTTTCCCGAGAGTAAAGTTTGACGAAACTTGAGCAGGGTTCTGTTAAATATTTAAATATTACCATATATTTGTCTTTTTATTTCATATTTAGTTGGAGTTTCTCCTATACCTCTTTATTATTCTTTTTTATGTTTTGACATCATTTTTATCCTCATTACATGCAAGTCTCATCAGAATTCATTCATTAATGACATATCTGTTGCTTTATTGCCTCCTTGTGGCTGAGGATTGTACAGCAGGAACATTATTTTGTTACACAAATGTCTTGTTTTTCTATTTCTCTTATTTACCTTATCCTTTCAGGAAATCTCCAGGTGAAAGTGGAGATGTGGCCCCCACCCCGGCAGCGAGACCATCACTTAGAGACATGCACTCCCCCCAGACTCATGCTAAATCTACTGTGGAGGAAGATATTAAGAGACACCCTGCTCATGACACTCCACCACCACCAAGAAAACACAAGGAAAAGGTAACTTTGTACAGAAACGGATAGGTAACAAAAGTAAGATTTAAATGATCTCATCCCCACTCTCATCCTTCGATCCGATTCAGCATGGCCAGAAGTCTCCTCCAAGCCAGCCGCTCAGCCATCGCCGCTCGCTGCACCGCACCCTGTCAGACGAGAGCATCTATCGTGGTCAGCGGCTCCCTTCGCTGAGCGACTCGGTCACTGAGCCGGCGCTCGCCACTGACGTCCTCTTCAGCTGCTCCACTCTTCCTCGCTCTCCCACAACTCGCGGCGTGCCCCTCAGGCGGCCTTCCTACAAGCTAGGAGTTAAACTTCATGGTAAGAAGGAGAAAGATTTACTTTGTACAGGATACAGGTGTTTAAAATCCTTTAAGATACTTTAATTCTGTATAAAGTTCTTGAAACTGATATTCAAACTGCACAGTTTTGCAATGAAGTCCAATCTAACATTTAATTAAAACCCTAAATTTGGAAAAACTTTATCTACAGTTTAAACCAGATATTTTCATGCACCTAATAAAATGACATCTACACACATTTTCTCTCTATCTGAAAGTAAACCAGACCAAATTTCACTTGTTTTAGGTTAGTTAGAATTACAAAAATTATTTGCTAGATGCCACAAAACAAAGTGATTTTTGTATTTTTCTCTGACCGGTCAGATGTGGAGAGTGTGTTTGAGAGAGACATTACCATAAAATGGTATCAATAACACTAATAAATGATACCATAAAATGGTGAATTGAAACGGTCTTTCATTTCATTTCATTTCATTTCATTTCATTCATTTGTATTGTTATCTCTGAAGTGGGGTGCGGAAAAAGTTTGAAAACTTACCTTGAAAATGCTTAAAATGCTTGAATTTTCCTTAAAAAAAGTAGAACATGATTCATTTTTCTTTCTGTAACAACATTTTTGTCCCTCTTACAGAAGAATATGTTTAATTACATGAACATTCTTAATCTGAAGCTTTTCCAAATGAACAGTAATAAGACATTAAAGTTGTTTAACATCTAAAAAGAAAAAGAACATTCATATTTTCCTGAAATCTAAGGAAATATGAATGTGGAAATGCTGCCCCCTCTTGACTCGAAAGGTGAAGTGCTTGATGATGTGAGAGTTGTGCTCTTCTCCATATTAACAGGTGATCTTTCGGCATCTGACACATCATTGGTGGATTTGGTGGAGCGTCATCGGGGACCCCTCCCTCAGGAGCTGATGCCCCTCCCCTCTTCAGGTAGAGACAGTCCTCTCGAGTGGACTCACCTGGTGGATGTGGCCAGTACCTTCGAGAATGAGAGAAACACACACTACAGTAAAACAAAAAATACTTGTTCTACACCTTAAAGCTAATCAACACACAGACTTCTGTTGATGCAGAATTTAAAATAACTTGAACTTTTGTCGTCCTTGCCTTCCAGTCCAGAGAAGTTACGTGTTTGGAGATGCAAACCACCGAACCAGTGGAGCATCCAGTCCTCAGCAGCCACACATAGAGCTGCAGCCAGCTCCTCTATCACGACCCTCATCAAGGTTTTTATTTTCAGACACTCTAAAATGTGACACTGTTCCCCTGTTTAGCAGATTTTTGATTTACAAACCTACTTTCTGGGATGTTTTGCATTTCTGCAGTGAGGGTCACATAGGGCTGGAGAGAAAGGTGACTAAACTGGAGGCCATGGTGAAGATGCTACAGGAGGACCTGAAGAAGGTGAGATAAAACTTCTTATTACCTGTATTCTGCATTGACTCTACCATTTGAAGTGCCTCTTGGGTGCTAACTTACATTAATTGGAATAGGAAGGGTAGGAAAATAAAAATAACTAGCATATATATATAACTAAATTAGCTAGTATTAGTATTCAGGTTGGTCATCCAGTGTTGAAAAACTCTGCCAGAAAGCCTCAGAATAAACTTTATTTCATCAGTTTATTTGTGTTGAAGCAAATATTTTGTATTGACAAATGCTTTAATGTTTCTAGTCTGAGCTAATTTCCCTGATTGTTACGTTTTATATTGAAGAAAATGTTTTCTTTGAATTTCGAACAGGTTTTCACAGTTTATACCTAATAAGTTGAGTTTTCTGACAGGATTATCAAAAGATATTTTTGACTTTTTAGGGACTTAATATTGTAAACAGGATTTCTAAGCAATCTAGAAAAGACAAAAAATTTGATTTATTTTTCAAATCTACATAAATAAGGGTAAAATAGACAATTGAACATGAAGATAAAGATAAGTGGCAGATAGAACGAGCATCACAGTCTTTGTTTGGCTGAACTGAGTCTGTTTTTATGTCCATCCGACCTCAGCCAGTCAGTTCACTTTTGTTGTACCTTGTGGAGGCTTTTTGAAATGTCAACTAAAAAAAATCAGCCCACAAAGCTATTCAGTCAAGCTGTGATTCACTGTCTGCAGGCAAGAAATGTTTATATAAACACACACACATACACACAAAAAACTTCTCTGTCTTAAAGTGTACAGGTGAAGTCAACTTTATTTTCTAAAGCTGGAAATGTAGCTACTTGAAAATGTTGCCCTAAATACAAAATGCTGTTTGTGCGCCTTACTTTAAGCAACTGGGAAACATGGTAGTGGCAGCATCATGTTGTAAAGATGAATATATGAGGAAGACTACAACCCTAGAACTACAAGATAGTCTTATTCATGTGTTGGAATGGTCCAGTCAAAGTACTGACCTCAATCCAAATAGGAATTTGTGTCAAGACTTGATAATTGACTGAGCTTGAGGAGTGGCTAATAAGAACAGAGTTGGTGCAGATATACCCCAAAAGTCTCAGAATTGAAATACATATGCACACCACACTTTTCAGCTTTTTGTTTGTAAAACATTTTGAAAACCATGTACAAAATGTAGAAGAAAAAATGGAGGGCTGCATGAAAACTCGATTCCCTACTGCTCTTCCCTGAAAAACTGCTTTAGATTTACTTTCTGACCTTTTCTTCTTGCACAGGAGCGGGAGGAGAAATTGCGTCTTCAATCTCAGATCAAGAGGCTCTGGGAGGACAACCAGAGACTTCAGGAGGAGTCCCAAACATCAGCTGCCAAGCTCAAGAAGTTCACAGAGTGGGTCTTCAACACTATCGACATGAACTGACCTCATCTAAACCCCTCACACACGCACACATCGCTCATCTGCACACACACTGTTCGTAAAGAGGCAGAGTGGGATTTACCAGACCCTTTTTACAATTTTCAATTGGTTTGTAATCCCCTCTAAATCATGACTTTCTGTTTAAGTCAGGAGGATGAAATTTGTGGAACTCGTTTCTACTTGTTTGACTCCTCCGATTTTCATTCAGTGGCCAAACAGATCTTCTCCTCCCGTTCCTCAGTTTCAAGATGTTGACTTTCACACTTATTCCAGTGGCCAAAATGGAGAATCCGCTAACATTTGGCCTTTTTACTCACCTCTTCTTCTAAAACATTCCTCTGACAAAGCAAACACTGTTTACACCAAATCGAAGACGCCTCAGACACCCCGTCTTAAAAGAAAACCACTGAAACGCCACACAAGTATGTACATAATAATTACTGCTGCTGCAGCAAACAAATACACACATTATAGATCTGAAGCCACAACAGAGAAGAAAGAGGTTTTAATCTCATGTTAAAGGATTAAATTTTAAATATTTTTAGCGTTTAAAATCACTGGACGTCTAGCTTCAGACATGTTTATTTTCCATTTTACTCCTCCTTTGTTCAGATCTTTTTTATATACACCCACACCTGAAAGAGGAGTGTATTAAAAGCCATTGGCAAGCAGTGCCATAGACCAAGACTGATCCTGTGTTAATTGGTCCATCTCAGCTCTACGTGTCTTAAAAGCAATAGGAAGAAGTCCGGACTCCTGGAGTTGTTTGAAAAGAAGCTGGATAAACAGAACACCTGATATGGAAAAGGGCATATTTGCAAGGATTCAAATCTCAGCTGCAAAAAGAGCCTTCATCATTTTCCTCTGAGAAATGGGAAAATAAGGACTCATCCTCCCACTGCCTGAAAATAGAGAGCCGGCGGATTATAAATAACAGAGACAATTACGAGCTGGAACGGTTGGAGTCTTTTTAATACCAGGTTAATTTATTTCCTTGTATTATAATTCCCATAAATGAGTTGTTCTATTCGTACAGTACAACTGACATCAGTGTTTAGTTCTTCAAGACTAATGGTCAATAGTTATATTATTTAAATGGCTTTCTTTCCTAATTCTACCTAAAGCCTGACTATATGCTTTTTATTCTGTATTATGTTGTGTTTTGTGGTGCCCAAGCCTGCTGTTGTGTTGCTTACAGTGCCCTCTAGTGGTGACCAGTGAAAAATGTCATGATTTGTAAATGTGCTGCTTATCACTTGTATTTTATTTTATTTTATTTTATTTTTTTCCAAATGTTCTTTGATTCAAGGCCACAAAAACTCTTAGAACAGGAATGAGAATGAGAAGAATAAGCAGCCAGCATTTAGAGACAATCAGAGGTGGACTTTTTATAAAAAAAACAAACAAACAAACAAAAAAAGGAGCAGACTTAGTGTGGATGTTTGTGTGCGTGGAGGTTTATTTGTGTATTACATCTACAGTTTTCCTCAGGTTTAAGGGGACAAAATATTGTCGGGAAGTAAATTTGCACATGTTGAAGAAGTATATAACTTTTAAGGATTTGAAATGTGTTGCCATAGTGAGAATGTCCATAAGTCTTACCCAGCCGTGCCTACAACACACTCACTACTTTGTGGTCATTTATTAACCAGGAAGAGCAGGGATGTGCCTTTGAAACAGCACTGGGGAGCAGATAAAGAAGGGAAAGCCTCTTGATCTTCATCTGGATACAGTAACACACTTTTCGTTTTGTTTTAAACCACCTTCACAATTTTTGTAGTTTGCTGTTGTGAGGCGTTAAATGTGTCTGGTGACTGAAAGCAATCAGACAGGTCAGTAACGTGAGACGGCGAGTCTTCACACAAGAGTGTTTGGATATGTGTGCCTTTCATTTGTGGGAAAATTTGAGATAAAGGACCTTGAAAAGCAAAGTTTAGAAGCCACAAAGCCAGTTAATAAAGAGAGAACTCAAAAGTTTACCCACCCCTGTTAAACTGGATGGTTTTTGTGAGACAGAGATCATTTCCAAAAGTATCCCTTCCATGTAATTCAACTAAAAAACTAAATGATTAGGATGGCTGCCATGCCATGGTGGCATTAGTGAGAATTCCCATATACTAATAAATTGTTGAAACTGAATTTCAGCATTCTGTCTTTTTAGCAGGATCATCATTACAAAAGTTCTCCATATCTATCAGTGACAAAATCTCCTGTTCACATTTTGGGACTAATGTGATGCTGTCATTTTTCATTTTGGGTCAAAACTGAGAAATTAAACTTTTTATGGCTTAATCTTTTCTCACCATCTGAAGAAATGGTGTCTCGCTGTTGTTTTGTGGCTCAAAAGTTCCAGTTTGATTTTTATCAGACTATGACAGATCCTCCCACAAGGTTTTAAGGGATTGTTGCTATTGTTGAACGTTTCCTAAAAAGTTGTTTATATCTTGTAAACTTGCTTTCGAGTTTAGTTGTATAAGGAAAACAGAAGATTCTTGTCACATGGAGAACATGACCAGCATCTTGTCTTTTTAATCTCCTGACGGATAACTTTGTATACTTAGATCTGTTAGATTAGGGGTGTCCAAAGTGTGGTCTGTGGGCCACATGTGGCCCTTGAAGTGTATGTATGGCCCCTGACCGCAAGTCAAAAATGGTAAGGAATTTGCCCAACAAAATAGAAAACAATTGATCATGCAAGGCAACAGTTGGAAGCCCTTTTGGATGTTTAGATCAAAAAGGGCTTCCAATGATGTACAGGTTTCATAAAAGTGTAGTTTATTGTAAAACTATAATAAGGGAAAAAACTGACCAACCTTTGCATTTTCTATTTAAATTTTGTGTCCTGCCAGTAGGTACATTTTGTCACTTTTGACTCCACTGTGATAAATCTATTCCAGCCTTTCAAGAAACTATTTGAGAACAGAAATGTTATTCATACTTAATCTGAGTCTCTGATCGATGGCAGGGGTGACCTCAAGAAGACTGAATGCTGAAACCAAATCAAAAAATAGTTCAACAAATTATTAGTCCAATTGTTTGCACACTTAAGCAACAAGGTATTAATTTTATTAAAAATTAATTTCTTCCTCTTAAGGAGTTATGAAATGCATCACAAGAAGCCGACATTTTAACAGGTGTGTTTACTTTTAAGAGCTGCTGTTTTTTCCATGCAGGTGATTTCTGGAAACGCTTAACTCTCTCAAATAGTTAGTTATCATCCCCCGTTCTTATAAATGCTGAGTGCATTAAAATGTATAATTGTTGAGGTGAACACCCTGCTGTGTTCACCACAAATTTCCAGAAACGTGAATGTAGAGTGAAACGAGCTTAAAGAATTGTGATGTTTTATTATTATAGGCAAAATATTCGTTCAGCTCTGTTGTTTTGCAGAGAGAAGCCAGCAAAGTGGACTCTCTCTGCAGGAGTCTCGGTTCTGTTTTAAGAATCTCTAGTTACACCAGTAGATAATTACAGTTTCATCTGGTTTTAATAGTTTTACAAGCATCTGTAGAAATCAGCCCAGAAGATGTTATTGATCCACTAAGACTTGTTTTCTGTTGAATTCAAACAAATGTTAAGTAACTAATTAAGTTTCTGTACATGGGAAGAACTGTTTTTTGTTTCTGCAATGAAGAATGACAAAATATATCGTGCAAAGTGTATCTAATACAAAAACTCTTTCTGTAAACTAGTAAAGTTTCTTTTTAATCTGTAAATGTTGTATTAAGTTACAGTTTACTCATAAATTCTGCTTTGTTTCGCTCAACAGGACAGATATTTGAAATGTGAATGTAAAGATGTTAAGAAGGTCCATTTTCTTTTGGAGATCCTTTGCACAGTGTTCATGCATTTTGGATATAATAAGGGTTAATTTACATTCCAGTGCAGTTTTTTTTGTCCAGATGTTTTCATGCAGCTGCCATTCAACAAAGGAGGATTCTTAATTTTATTCCCCCTCATAAAACAGGAACCCTACTTTTCTTTAATGCGCCACTGACCAGGTGGGGAAAGGAAAGAACAGACGGGATGTTGCACGTTTCGTCGGGATGCTCGTCACGCACAGCTTGCGAGGTCGGCGACTGCAGCAGGAGAGGGAGGATCCGCAGGCTGCGCTGCTGTGTCGTGACGCGCTGCGTTCGCTCCTCTTCCAGGAACAAACTCAGAAAATAAAGCACACAGGACCAGAAGTTTTACAAGATTGAACAATACCGTTTACATCCCAGATTCACTGTCTTTGTAAGATGTAAAAAAAAAAAAAAAAAAGAAGTATGAGCAAGACATTTGCAGTGATCACAGTATTAAAGTTTCTGAAATAAATAGATGCTCTATCAGCTTGGTGTGCTGTTGTTTGTGCTCCTCTTACAGTGAGAGCAGCTCACATTCAGGCAGAGGGGGATGGGCCTGTCTTTTCTGTCTCCTGCTCTGGTCTTGTCTGATTGCACCTTGCAGTGAGTAACAACAGAGAGAGAAGTTGAATCTGACCTGTGGACGCCTCAGGCTCCCACTGTTCTTCTCACTGATTCATCTGATTGGATTTTAACTGCTCCCACTGCCAGGAACAAAATCACTCCACCTGCATTTTCTTCTTCTCTCAGCATGCGGTAGCCACTGCTTAAAGGGAGGGAAGGAACTAACATCATCCAAAAAATGTAATCTGTTATCCTCAGTTTGTAAAAGGCTTCTCATTTTCACATGGAAGCAGAAATACAATCATAAAGAACTGGCACCTGTAACAAGTTTTAATCGCAACATTGTCCATGACTACTGGTACGCCTAAATAACCAAACAACTAAAGGTAATATAGTCACTCTATTGTGCCATAAATTGGCACCATGTTCCTTGGAAATTCATTCCGACCCTTTAAAAGAGTCGGAATGCAATTTGACACCTTAAAATCGCCTCCTTTAATGCATCTTTTTATGCATTCAAACATAAAAAATTTAAATGCATAGTTCACAACTCATTTTTATTTTACACATCAAGATCACTAATGTTCTCTAAAGGTCTGTTGTGGCAGAATGTACTGCTAAAACGTAAAATATTTTATCTTTATCTGGATTTAATGAGTGCTTCTTAAAATTAAATTAACATATTTTCACCTTGATTTAATTTGACACTACAAATAAAAACTGATATGACTTGATTGTTAAAATGAAATTTAAGCGCACAACTCTTTATTTATGTGGCTCTCTGATGTCTAGAGGGCCAAATAAATAGCTAAGGCGGGCCAGAGATGTCCTGCGAACCTCGAGTTTGACCTAAGTTTTAGTTTTTCCACTTTTGGTATTCAAAAGCAAGCCAAAATTTACATTTTGGTCTTTTCTAACCAGAGCATCTTTCGCTATTTCCTCTACATGACAGAAACACACGTCCAGAACTGTTAAATGCACTGAGGTTCAGTTTACTGAGAATTAATTCTCAGCAAAAAAAAAAGCCATGTAATTAAACTTTTCCTTTTATCCCCCTTCCTTTATCCTCATAGTGTTGGCAGAATAGATATGGAAGAACACTGTGATTGCAAATAGTTGCACATCTTATTCCAGACATCAATACATCATTTGCTGATCCCCCTAGAAAAAAAGCTTTTACTTTAAGAAATTTTTATGACTTTTGTAATGATTCGCCGACAGCATCTGCAGTTGCGACAGTTTATAAACTGAAGCCAACAGGTGGGTGTAACATTATCTCTGTCCACCTGTGGTGACGGACATGTCTTCAGAGGTTCAGTCACTCCTGGGTCGGTACAGAGAAAGTGTTAAATGATGAATCATCCTACAGGTGGATGCAGAATCGGCTGGACCGTCTTACAAGGGGCTTCAGGTTTGAGGATCCCAAACAGAAGTAACCTGCTTTGCTTTTATGCCGGTTAATTCGCAAATGCAAATCCAGCGTTGGCTTAGCTCCTTTATGACTGATTATCAGTTAAACCATAATCCTATGATCAAGGAGTCGGTGCACCCAGAATTACATGAATAATCAGCTGAGTTTGACTGTAGTTATAATTAGGATTAAATTAGATTTATGTGATTAAATCTGAATTCAGATCTGATTCATTCAAAATGAATTTGAAGTGTGTCTGTTTCTACATGTTCTTGTTTTTACATTTGAATATCATTTAACTGAATAACATGCTTGAATGGAGTCATCTTCATCTTTTTGTGTAAGCAGGAAGCAAAGTAGATCCTGAACAAATGTTTACATAAAAATGCCAAAGACAGTTTAGAGCAAACATTTTCCTCAACATGAGCTGCAAATCAGACTAGAAACTTTGTTGCTTTCTGCAAAAAAACAAGACCAGTAAGTTTTGGTGTAATGTTAAACCACAAAATAAGCTCATTGTTCTCATCTGCAGCTGAATTAACACAACTTATAGCAGCTGTAATTTATACGATTTATAAACATCTAAACCAGCAAAAAAGCAATTTTATAAAAGAAAATACTACCTTTTTTTGCATTCTTTTGAAGCTGAATGCAAAAACGCCTCATAATTTTTTAGATTTCAGCTAATACATTTAATAAGAAGGGAAGCATTACCAGCTCCTTTCTGCTAACTGACTCAAAATAAGTGAAACGTTCCTGTTTACCAGGAGACTGAGGCTACCTCCTGACTCTTTCTTTCCTTTCTCCTGTGTTGCGTTCAGACCCTTAGTGCTTTTATCCCACACACTCCAGCAGCCTACACAAAACGCCTTCATGTCTCTGTGTAACTCTTCGGCTTTCATCAAGCACTCGAGAGCAGAGACCAGAAAAAGTTGAGGTGTTTTGTTCTTCGGTGGCAGAGCCTTGTTGTTTCAGCGTCATTTGAGACGTGAGTCGTCCCTCTGCGGGCTTTAAGACTGCCTGTCGATTTTACACATCATCTGTCAGTCGCCGTCTTGTCTTGGCTTGCAGCAGACGCTCTCAGACACATCTTTGAAATTTCCACAATTGCTTTTATGAATCCATTTACAAAGATGTGGACTGCCTCTTTGGAAAGAAAAAAACCATCTAAACATAAAGAATCCACTGTCCTCTGAGCTTTGTCTTGTCAATAAGTTTCGTGTTTTACCTTGAAGTATCGTAGTAGATGTTATCAGTGATAATGATCTAACTTTTGTTTCCATTTCCAGCCACACTCAACAGGAAGAAGACCTGGAGGAAGATTGTGGCACACAAGGGATTTTATAAATTTCACGTTTCCTTGAGGGAAAAGGAAACTGCAGAAAACGGCATTTTTAGAAGGTCAAATGTGACACAAGAAGTGTTTCACTACAAGAATGTCATATTGTGATATGCAGTTAAGTAATGGGTTACTACACCCTTTTTCTATTCAGGTGCTTTGTAAACTGGATGGTTTTGTGTATTCCTGGATAGTATCTTTAAAAAAGATAAAACCACTTAAGGTTTTCTGATTTTGTCACATTTTAATGCAATTCATTGGCATTTTAAGTGACCAAAGTGTTAAATTTTAGTTTCATTTGACCAGGACTCTTTCTTCCAGGTTTGATGTGGTCTCTACTCTGTGTGGCTGTAAATTTGACATTTAGGTCTTTCTTCTTCTCAATCTTTCATAAAGGTAAAATTTGACAGATTCGTAAATAAGGGTTAAGGTTAGGGGTTAGAATATAATAATTTGTCACTTCTTCCCACTTCAGTGATGTGCTTTATGATGGAAAATCCTAGTAAAACACAGTAGATTGTAGCTGTAACTTTAAACTATCAACTTATCAATGTATTTAATTCTCAAGTATTTCAGCACAAGCACTTCCAAAACATGCTATTAAACATGTGCTGTTAGTTGGAAAAGATGAACAAATATGGGACATCCTTCTGGAAGCTTTTTCCCACCACTTATCTTTATACTCTCATAAACCCAGTGGGAACTTCTCTTCCTGTTTACTGATGCTCAATAATTCAGTCCGGAGTGAATGTTATAGCTTCCACCCATGAGCAGATGCAGCGTGTGTCTGTGTGCGTACGCATCTGCCTGAGCAGATTGGCCCATTAGTATCAATTTTGTTTTTGATGACGGTATGCTCGTAAGTGCATGCTATCGATTTTTAAGCTTATTTTCTTTCGCTGGTACAGAGCAGATCAGCATGAACATGAGAAAGCAAAAAATAAAAGAGAAACAGCTGGCTGTTTGAAGCCTGCTGCTGCCCCCCACCACCTCACCCTCCTCACTCCCTGTCCCAGTAATGGCTTATTGAATCAGGGCACCAAATATTTTTAGTCTGCAATACCGGTTGAGAAAATAAGCCGCCTGAATCACAGTAAATGGGCTGTCTGTTGATATCCTCATTGTGGGACTGGGTTTCATACACAGTATAAACTCTGTTTCTTCCCTCGGTCCATCATTGCATCAGTCGCTTTGATGTGCCTCAGCGCTCGGCCAAAGTCCCCATCAGCTAAGAGTTGTAACTGCAAGGCAAGCAGAGCTGTAAGCTTTGCCCATTTTCAGGATGAAGAATTGGGGAAGATTACTTCCAAACAGAGGGTTAGGTTAAAAAAAGAAAGAAGAAGTGGGTGAAAAGAAAGTCCATGCTTCAGAAATTGTAGCATTTATCAATCATCCGAAAGCACACAAGCTGGTAGCATTCGTTTATGCTTCAGAAATAGCAAATCACATCAGTGCAGAAGCTAAGAAGAGTCATAATTATGTTCATCCTGGCGTCTCAGGATTTTTAGTTAATCGTCATTTTAATTTCAGCATAGCAAGCATGCCTTCCAATCCAATTATAGTGTATAAAAAATATCCTGAAAATCTGTATTTTGTTGTAGTTTTACTGAGAAGTGTAACTTACTAGAAAGCAAACTGCAAAACTACAGGAACTATAAGGCTGCAAATATGGAGGTCAGAACCACACAGCATCAGTGGAAAGCCTTAAATCCCCCAGCATAAAGCGGTCTGACAGCCTCCAGCAGAGGCCTTAATTTCTAAGGAAATGGGAACAAACATCACTTCCTAACTGTGAGACATGAACCCTCAAAAGTCTGACTTTTTGCACCTTTCACTCTTACCAAGACTTGTACAGAAAGCCTTCTTCATGATGTGAGATTGAGCTGAACATTTTTTTTTTGTCCCGCAGATGGTGTTCGTGAAATTGTCAGAACATGCATTGTTTTGTGATCTGGAACTGTTTGTTCAAATACACTGTAATGTATTTCAAATATTACAAATTAAAGTAAGGAAATCTTTCTGTCAGTGGAGAACTTAAGGTTTTGAAATGAAGAAATTATTATAATTTTTTTCTCATTCAAATTACATGTCCAGACCTTGAAGTAGAAAAAATTGAGAAAGATTTATCTTGTGCTTTAGAATGGCTTGTTCATTAAAACGGAGACAGTAGGATTTGAAAAGAAAAGTAGATTATTTTCCGGCTTTGATGGAATGTTTTCGTGATCAATGCCTGATTACATTGTAATGTGGTCTCAAGGCAATGTGAGTTTATTTCTATAGCACCATTCATACACAGGATAACAAAGGAACAGAGAAAGTGAAATACAAAATACACATTAAACCCCAAAGACTCAAATGCAAACATGAGACAAAATTAAATGCAAGAAACATTAAATAGATGCCAATTTTAGCAAATAGAAAGCTAAACATGATAACAATGAAGCAGTTTTTGGTCTTTATGAGTAAGTTGCAGTGAACAGTGTTGTGCTTTTTGTCATCTTTTAAAGGATAGTTTCTGTTTCCAGAGCTGCATACAAAGTAAATCCTGCCTCCGTTTGTTTAGTTCTCATCCTGCAAACACTGAGTGAGCAGATCTCAGGTGTTCAAATCTGACCAGCAAAACTGGAAGGATTTACCGGTCCAAAACATTCGGTGCTTTATCAGCAACACTTTCGAAATTCTATGTTTTTACAAAGACCTCATGCAGTGAATTAGTGTGAGATGGTTCACATTCCTGGTGTTGGTCAGGACTCTGGCTGCAGCACTTTGGATGAGCAGCAACTGACTATTGATATCATAACCTACGAAAATGAAAGTTTATTGGTGTCTTGTTGCGATAGAAAAGATAACGGTTATAAGCTGGTATTAGACTGATTTACTAATAGATGTTGGTTGTTAAAATTCAGATCTGATTCTATGATGCCACCTTGTGTTTTTAGCTTTCTCAGCGTTCCTTGGCCATATGGAGTCTACTTTAATTCCAATTTCTAACCTTGTATTTCTTGTATTAAAACTGTCTTTTCTGCGATAGTTTGGAACTTCCTCCTATTTATCTACAGACTTTATATTTTTGGAGACACTGATTCATTGACCATTGTGGATTATGGTCAAGTAGTGACATACAAACATATGTCATCAGCATAATTATTAAATCTGTTGCGGTGCTTTATGATAAAAGTTATCCAACGATCGAGCCTTGAGGTACCTCATATTTGTTTTCTCGGATTTACCAAATTCCACAAACTAGTTTTGGACTGTTGGAGGATCTGAACCAGTTTTACAAAAGTACCACAAATTAGTAAAATCACATTTTTAAAGTCAGTGTTCAAGGATGTTATGTCTAAATATATTGATGAACGTAGCATTGAGATCTAGCAAAACCACAACAGAAGTTCTTGATGCGTTGGATTTTTGTAACATTCAGCTCTGCACTTTGGGATGATGTATGGGTGTAAACTTGTCAAAGCAAATTAAAAATCCTTAAATTCTGCTTTAACTCACTAAATCCTTCATTTGGCCAATATTCAGAACTCGGCTTCTGTAAAAGAAAAATGTTTAATAAACTTCTCAAACAATGTGTGAAGAAGTTTCCTTTAATCCAGCTTGAAATGTTCACATTTACTTTCTAATTTCTTTGCAGATGAAAATATTTATGTTAATATTTGCGAGGTATTTTAAAATGCTTTGTGAAGAAAATAGTTTGCTCGAAGCTGCAAATAGAATCGGTCTGATCCAGCATGTGTCGTACCTGAATTATTGGAGTTGAAATACACAACATCAAGCTCCAATATTAAAAGATCGGCGCCATCTGTGACCCTGACAAAGCCGGCTGCTTGACAGGAAATAAATTCAGAGGCACAGAGAGAGAGTTTATCTCAGTGCTGCTGAACAAATCTCACACCAGCATTTAGAAACAAATTACTATTCCAACCTCCGGTTGGAATACATTGCAGCTGGGAACGTCTGAAGGGAATAACATTTTCTGTTAACTTACTGCTTGATTAGAAATGCTAGATTTCTGGAGGTGCAATTTTACAACTGGAGAAATCAACTAGAATTAGGCAGAAAATAATTTACAGTGATTTTATGCTCAGCAGTTTTGCAGCACCATTGTAGAATAGAAAATGCTGATAGTAGCTATTGTAAAGAATTTAACATTTTTGACAATTTATCAAGAAAATGTTATGAAACGTGTCTTCAACTATTCAGGCACAGACTAAGAATCCAGTTAATTCTTACAACTTGAATATCTGTTTATTTATATAATGACTATTAACAACAAATGCCATCTCAAAACTCAAATTGATTTCTACTAAAAATGACATTAATACCTGCATTTTGATCACTTTAATCCTCATAGAATGGCTTCCTTAACATGTGAAATTAATTATAAAATGCTTCTTTGTTCTTTTTAAAGTTTGCATGGTTTTGCTTCTAAAACTTCTTTTTTTTTCTTTTTTTCCAAAAGCTTGCACTCTGAGCAGTTTGTTTCAAAAATAGCATGTTTTTTATTTTTCCATGGGGAAGTACGGTATTAGTTTAGCTTAAAAAAAAGCTTAATTCTTACATCTAAGATGAAAACTGGTCCAAAACATAAATGGTTCTTCAGTTTATTTGGGTCATATCTTTCAAATTTCTTGCTGTTATTTTTGATTTCTGATCTTTTAAAGTTATTCAAAGTTTCGTGTTATGTTCAACTCTTAGGTGAAGTTTAAAGTTTTAAATGTGCTTTTTAAAATAGTTTTATTTTGATGTATTTGTTTCTTTTGTGGCTGCTTTTTTATGCTGGATTCATGTTGTACTCGGAACTGGGAAATTCCCATTTCCCAGGCGGAAAAATCAACTGGAACGCCCACTAAAGTTTGATTTCCCACTGGAAAACTGGGAGCAACTCCAACTGGCCTCAGTTATGACTTCAATATGGCCGCTCCTCCTGCCATCAACAGAAACGTTAATTTTACATGACGCATGCAAAAGGGCGTCTGAAATCAACTTCCTGTAACTATAAACGGAACAAATCAAAAGTGGTGTCTACTTCTGTAAAGTAAGAAGTACTGTTAAAAATGTCCATGGGCGTCGCCATGTTGAAATTTCGACTTCTTACCTTGAAGGTACTGAATTCCCAGGTACCTGGAACACATCATTCCACGTGCGCTGTCACTGCTCGGCTCCTGTTACTGATTACGCCACACCTGTTGTTCATTTTCTGCATCTCTACTGCTTTTCTTGTAAGTTTCCAAGCTTAACCTTATTTCTTTTTTTTTAAGAGATATTTTTAATTATTACTTTTATCGCAGCACATTTCTCGGGAAGAAATATCAAGTGATTTAGCTGCTCTGCTATCTTACCTCAAGAATAAGCATGGATAAGTGATGGAGCACTTTTCTTCCTTTAAAATGCAATATATTTTGTGAAGTAATGCAAAGACAAGTCAAAGTTTTCACAGGAGAAGGCCTTAGTTCATAAATATGTTAAAATACCTTATTAAAATTAGTTTTTTGGCATTACAATAGTTAATTGGTTGATTTTTAAATTACCTATAATGATAGTTTTTTTCTTTCTTTCTTTCTTTGAACTTTATTTGGCTGCACGTTGTACCAATAATGTTCTATTGAAGCGGTTTTGGGTGTGTAAGGATTGTTTGTTCTCCCTCCCTCCTGTGGTTCTGCCTCTCTCCGTCTCCCTCTCTCTTCAGGCGCTTGTTGGGTCGGTGGTGAAGCCGCTTCTTGTCTCCGGAGCTCCCAGCGAAGGATGGACGTCAGCGGGCGGTAAGAGGTGAGAAACAAGGCTCTGAAGATGAGGGGTGGGAAGACTGATGTGCAGTGGAGTGAGAAAGATGTGTAGAAGACTGGGAGGAAAAAAAAAAAATAGCGAGTGCGGCGATGTTGGCAGAGTGATGCGCCGAGGTGCTGGATCAGCGGGATGTTGGACAGTCCTGTTAATCGCAACTGTGGTTTAATCAACTTCGGCTGCTCAGTTGAGTCACAGTGGGTGTTTCTGTGGGGGGGGGGGGGTTCCACGGATGTTGAGAGTTTTGGTGGGCACATATGTCTGAGTGGATGAGTGAAGCTTTTGGATGCGTGCGCGTTCAGGGAGTGGATCGTCCTGAGATGAGATGTTTCAGTTTCCATCGTGCAGAACCTCATAATTGTGTTGTAGTAATCGCATAACATTCTAATTCAGATTAATATGATCTGTTTTTAAGTTGGTTAACCTGACGTTTGTGTAATTTCACTGTTATAGGCGATTCGCATTCTGGAGGATTCAGATGTATCGGAGCGTTTTTGTCATAGCATTAATTTTAGTGTCAAATTTAAAAAAAGAAGAAGTGGATCTTTCCTGAAAGCATTGACTCACTGTGTGGAGGATTTTTATTTTAAGTGTCCTATTTGTTGAATTTTATCGGTGCAGTCCAGTACTTGCAGGTACTTGCTGGCGATTTTCCTGCATAAGACATTTTAGTAATGTTCTGAGGTTAGTTGTGAATATCCCATATCCTGAGGTATGCTGCCATTTCTCTATTACTCTGTAGCTCTTCTCATCTTGTCCTCACTCTGTTTACTTCTTCCAGACTTATTTTCCCAGTTTATTTTGTTCTCGCAGGTTCTTCTCTCTGTCTTGCCTTAGTTTCATGGCTGGAGGCCCAACACTGATCTTTCTTTTATTACCCAAAACCCATAGTTGATCTCTGCAAAAGTGTTTCCTGCTGAAAAACATCAGGGAGACTTTTATTAAAGCTCTCCATTCACAGAATGGGAACTAATTGCTAATGACCTTGTTTTCAATTAACTGCGTTTTGTTAAAGATGTGTGATTAGATGATGGATCACAAATTACTCTCTACTTCATTCCATGCTAATTTCAAGTATTAAAAATTCTGCCATTTTCTGAAATTGCATCCACAAACTTAAATGTATTTTAATCAGATGTGATTTGATGAGCCAGAAAAATAATGAAATTAAAGAAAATTATATATTTTTTCAAAACAAATCTCAAGTTTGTTGTTTTTCAACCCTCAGTCAATACCTTGCAGAGCCAGCTTTTGCTGCAGCCTTAGAGTTTTCCTCCACCAGCTTTGCACAGTTAGAACCTGAATGGGATTTTGTTTTCTTTTGTTGTTGCCCATTCTTGGCAAATATCATATTGAATGGAGAGAGTCTGAAGATCCAACCCCTCCATGTTTGGAGCTTCAATATAAAGATTTATATTAAAAATATAGATTTTTCTGGAGTAAAATGTTAATGACATTAATGTTGGTTCAAATATTCTAATATGATGGAAGATTTTACAGATCTATAAAAAAACATTCCAGCAATTCTTTATTTGGATATTTATTTTTTGCAATATACTTCCTTAGATTGGAAATATCAAATATTTTTTGTGATGTTTGGGTGTAATCTATTGGCATAATAATATGCCCAACATTTGAAAGAATGTTATAAGCTGTTTTGCTACAAACACACATTTTGTGTGCAGATTGTTTTAGTTCATTTGGAAAAATCAAAGTCTTTCTAGAACCATCAACACAGATTCAAAACAAAGCTCAAAATGAAGGTGCAAAGACAAGGACAGGTAATTAAGTTGAAGGTATTTAGATTTTTGTGTTTTAACTAAAGTTTTATAATGAGCACTTGTGCTTTTACTATCCCTGTTGATGGGGTTGCTACTGCTAATGAGTCTAAATTATTTTGATGTTCTGTGTCCATCAGGATGGGGAAACATTCATTATTGTTACCTAAGTTGATGGCAGGCTACAGTGACTGGCGACTTTTGACAAACTCCATGTTTTTTCATTAATTGATGGCTTGATGATCAGCTCGCTATGGTGCTGCACTGGATTGTTAAAAATAATGAACACTTTAAATTTCAGGAAGTTTTCAAACAAAAAACTTCGACAAATTAACCAAACCTAACAGGACAAATATGTTTAACGTACTAATAGGTGTGAGGGATCATCATGGATCGCAAACAATGTGTTAGAACATTACCAGCTTTCTACCAACATGTCTGCTTGTTTGCTTTTCTTTTAAGCTTTTAATTTGTCTTGTTAAAAAGTGTAAAATAAGCTCAAAATCTCTGATAAACTTAGTAAATTTTACCCATCTTCACCTTTTCTTAAGTAGTAACAACCAACTGATTTTCATGGCTTCTTTATGAACTGATCTCATGAAAACATCCAGCTACAAACCTTCATTCTTGATTTACTTAATCCTGTAAATCAAAATTTTTGACGTTTTAAATTTGTTTGCGATTTATGCAGAATATATACACAAAAATGAAAGCAAAAGCTTTAATTTGACTGGTAACTGTAATCTTTTGTTGCAAATTAAGAATTGAACATTGTCATATAACTGTCCAAGTCCACTGATTTGATTGTTTCCTTGATTTGCAGCCTTCCGGTGTTGAAACTGCCAAGTGTTTAGTCTTGCCTGGGAGGTGTTGGGAATAGGTGCTGCAGAAACCACCAGCTGCAAATGTGTTGCTCTGCAGAGGGTCTTGAGGGAAACGGATAAAAAAGACTTTAGAAGCAGCTGGAGATCTCACTGGGTTTCCTCTTGCTGTCATCTCAGCGTGTGTTGAGATGAAAATGGAAGGGCAAAGTAATATTCAGCTGTGAATGTGATCCAATTTATTGGGTTAATAATTTGAGACTTGCAATAAATTATCACGGCAAGTTTTTTGTTTTTGTTTTCGATGCTGCTTTGTTTTTTGTAGCTGGAAATTTGGACCAGAAAATCATATCTATGCAAAATTCATTGTTTGTTTTGTTCCCATTTGGACACAGTGGATTTACTAACAAACACTGATCTTTAATAAACTTTAATGTTAAGTTGTGACCAATAATAAAGATTGGCACAAATGTACTTAACGTTAGAAAACTGCAATCGGTGCAGCCCTAATTTAAAATGAATCATTAACTTTTACAAAAGAGCAACAAAATAAAAATCTGAACTGTAGGGTTAATTTAGTGCATTTTGTTTCAGTCATAATTAAGATTTTGGAGTGACAATCATGCCTTTTTAATTCCATCTTGCAAAGTGATGAGAGTGGGAATGTAGGGGACAAATCAAACAAATTTAAAACAGACTTGTCTAGTCCACATAGCAAATAGGTTCATTTAATTGGACTTCAGCTTTGTATTTTTTTTTATTTTTAAAAAAGAGAAAATCAGCAGTGCTGCAATGCACCAGCAGGGAAAGGTCACTCATTGCAACAGGTGACAAATTGAGGTGCTACAAGCAAACTGCCCTTTCAGTATGTGCCAAGGTTTCACATTAAACTAAAGTTTTAAATTTTATACATTTCTTTGCGTTTGCAGGTACACCTGGGACCTTCTAACTTTTTTACATGCAATTCTGAAAACTCGTAAGGACTAAAAAAGATTGACCCTTTGCCGTCCCCCTTACTCCAAAAACGCAATTAGGATGTCCTGCTGCTTAGAAATATCGATTTGTGGGCTAGAATAAAGGACAAAAAGGTGAAAGTGGATTTAACCAAAATCCCTGATAAAGCAAACACGCCACAGGCTCTTTAAATCACACGGTGATAAAGATGGATGCAAGTATTCACGTTGAACGTTTAATTTACATGCAAAATGAGCAGTCAGAGCCAATCTCCTGATACTGATCCCAGTTTAACAAGCCTACATCTAATCCTGGGTGGAGGACGGATCAATCAGTGTGTGAACTTGATCACAAGGAAACAATTCAGGCATTTTGTTGTCATAGCGAGGTGCAGGTTTGCGGCACCGACCAAACAGATGGTATGTTTGGAATAACGACAGCAGGTTGGAAGCCATTAATTCTGAGATGATTTCAGTCCCCCTCTAATTTGCAATTGCAAACAAACGCCACATTTTCCTTTCCTCACAGGAAGCAGCCCTCTGAAGCTCTGCTGCTGACACACTGTGCGTGTGTGTGTGTGTGTGTGTGTATTCTCTGAGAATTTCAGAGGAACAAACAGCTGGCTGATGAGAGCATTGATCTAAAGTGCCAGCTG
This sequence comes from Alfaro cultratus, assembly GCA_903066825.1. Classification (NCBI taxonomy): domain Eukaryota; kingdom Metazoa; phylum Chordata; class Actinopteri; order Cyprinodontiformes; family Poeciliidae; genus Alfaro; species Alfaro cultratus. The sequence continues at coordinate 129,456 of CAEFZX010023375.1, read as the reverse complement.
ATGTGGACTTAAATGTGTGTCTGAGCTGCACAACACACACACAGCTGGGCGTTGGGCCCAAATAATATTAGATCAGCTTGCATGAGTTACCTGCTGAAATTTGGCCAGTTAAGAACAGCTAACTTACCTTTTAATGAATGCAAACCTGCTTTTCACAATCATTTTCCCAGATCCACACAGTTTTTTTGTGGGGAGCCCCATTCTCTATTTATAGTTCTATATTATCATCTTTCTATACTGGTCAAAAAGCCTCCTGACAGCTGTCTGTATGTCTTTTGAGTGGAATGTTAAATTAATCATTCAACTTTCCTTTTAGCGTCCAATATTAGTTATATATTGACTGCAGGGCTTACATACACTAAAGAGATCACAATTTGCAGCACAAGCTGAAATGTAGGTTAACTTTTCTATATGATGGCAGCTCAGTTTGTCCCACATTTTCTTTAAAAAAAAAAAAAAAAATCCTGATCATTACATGCTTGCGTATCCAAACTTGTAGCAGAATTTCTGTTTGATGCTTGTAGTTGCTGGATGCCGGTTTCGTTCCAGGCCAGTGACAGTTAAAGATGTTTAACTAGTTTCTGAGTTGAGTTTTTGTATGATCAACAAAATGTTTCAGTCTCCAGGCAAGGCAAAAAAGGTTTTTTTAATGGTATATGCAAAAAATACCAGTGTCACAATGTTTGCACAGGAACAAATGTAGAACATCATTGCTTTTATTGGAAACACAATTGCAACAACTGTCCTATTACTTCGTCCTGTTAAAAATGCCTATTAACGTTAGCAATAGCAACAGAGTAGTGGACATGTTTGAATTGCGGGGAAACTCTTTTTACAAAGAGTTGCTGTGCTGTGCCTTTGGTTTGTATTCGTATGCAATGTTTTTGCAATTTCTTTACCAAAAGTGGACATCCAGACACACTCAAGTATTTACTCATTGCTATGGAGAATGTTCTGGAGAGCCTTGAATGTAATTCAGATATTGTAACCCTCTAAAGTAGATTCAAGTCTCAACCCGCAGTCCTCAAATCCAGGCTTCGGCATCTGGGGTGATGCAACTTTTAGCTGTGTCCCTGGTTCAAAACTCTTCAATCAAATCTGAATTATCCTCTCAGTGCAGTCAAGCAGGTGTGTTGAAGCAGAGAAGCACCTAAAACCTGCAGTACACCGGCAGTCGAAGCCTGGTTTTGAGGGTGCTTGGTTAAGACCACTCTGACCAAATTTTGGGGGGATTAAACCGTTCTTGTAGCCCTTTTTTGTCTTCGTCCTTGTTTCAAGACTTTATTTTCCAGTTTCTTTCCTGTATTTAGCTCCATATCTTCATTCTACTCCGACCAGGTTCCCTTTTTGAAGAAAACGCTTCGCCACAGCATGATTTTTCCACCACCATCCTCCAAGCATTTTTGGAAGATGCTTGGAATTGTAGCTGTAGATCTGTCTTGATTTTTAAAGATCAGTTAAAATCAAATGTCCTATTTGGATTTCATTTAATCTCTAGAAATAAAGATCAATGAAATAGCTGCACGTTAAGTTGGATGTGTTTGGAGAGAAGATGGCCAGAAACAATTCAAGTTGCTGAAAATGACTAGCTCAGTTGCATTCACAAAGCATTCAGCAGATTGTTGCATCAGGATATAGTAAAGAACATATTGAGTTTTCTTCAGCAGAATTACAGCTTCCATTTTATAACTTTTACTCTTCAGGCATTAGATGAGATTTAGAGTTTCACTCTGACTTGTGTTAATTAAAATTGGAGAAAGTGTTGCTCCATTTAGAGTATATTTTAGATTTTCAGTCGTGAGTTGCCACTGAACTGAACTCTCAGGATGAAAACCATTTAATTAAAAAACCTCCAGAACATCTTATCTCTGGATTTAGTGGGATAAGACTTGGTCACAGCTAAGCATGTAATATTCAGGAACAATATTATTTTTCTTTGGAAAGAAAATTCATAAATATGAAATCCTTATGTCATTTTTGTTTTTCTTCTTCTCTGTGGTTTTTTAATAAATCCCACCTGAGACAGAAGACGACTATTTTTGGCAGTTATCTGATAGAAAACACTGCATCCTTTTATTCATCCCTCTGTTAAAGAATGCTTGGAGTATTTTTATACAAGGAGTCATGGTCATAAGTTCATATAGACTCATCAAGGGTAATGTTACATTACTTTGGGCTTATAATGACCAACTTGAACCACTTGTTTGTGACTTGTATTGAGTCAAAATTGGGAGTGGGAGAATTAAAAACCACAGCAACATTCTTGTCAGGAGTAAGAGCATCATAAAGTTTCTGCCCCTCTATCACTTATAAAAACTTATAAAATACTCATTTGGTTGGATGTGTCATACTATGTTAAATAAAGTACAACACATTTGCAATGTTAAATATTGATAAAGTTGAGCTTTCACTACGAAAACTAATAAGTCAGGTCAAATTAATTCATTTTGCTGAGAGATGGATGCATACTGTTGGTAAAACAAACAATATTCAGGTTCATTATGTCGTCAAAATTATCTGAGCAAGATTTGGAATCAGTCCCATAAATTATTGTAACTGAATATGAAAAATAAATGCTTTGATTTAAAATTGTGGAGGTTTGATGGTCTTGCTGTGACAGTGTGGGAGGTGATATGGCTTATGAATGAATAAGCAAAAATATTTATACAATGCTTAAACACCATACGATGTGCTGAATAAGCAGGAAGTTAAACTGAGAAAACAAGCATAATTTATGACGTGTTCATTTCATCCATTCTCTTCTTCCTGACAGAAGCCCTAGAAAAAACTGATGGATCCCACCACCAGCGTCATAAGGTCCAATTAATCTGTGTCTCTCCCTGCAGCACCCTCCAGACACTGAGGAAAGGGCACAAGACGTAAAGAAAGAAGTCTGTCGCTGATAAAGAAGAGAGGATAACTTAGCACATCTGAAAAGGGACACTGCGGTGATGGCTGAAGCACCTCAGCAGGAACAGCAGCAGCATCAGCAGCAGGAGGAGGAGGAAGAGGAGCAGCAGCTGCCAAGCTCTGTGGAGACCAGTGAATGTGATGAAGGCTCCGAGGAACCAAATGAAGTCGTCAGAAAGGCTCGACCACTTCTGTCCATGAGGTCCATGAGCACCATAGACCCAGATGATGACTACCCCAATATGATCGTTTTCAGAAAGGTAGGAGCGAAGAAAATTTTTAAAACGTTTTCAATTATTAGGATCTGCAGAAGACGATAGGTCCATATTTGAAGTAAAATATGTTGTGTAAAATCACCAGAATATAGGCAAAAGTTGTCATAGTGGCAACATTATATAACACTAAACTATGGTATGCATAATTCAATTTCTATTCAAAGCAAAAGTTAGATGACAAAATCAAAGCAAAAGTTAGATGACAAAATCTGTGACTCACATATGAGTTAAAGACAAAGTTTACATGATTTTATTCAATGAGGCAGAAGTAGTTGTGGAACGTATTGTCTGTGGGCGAACTAGCAAGGTATTTAAAAAGCACAATATGCCATGTCTAGCCTGCTTGTAATTCCCAACAGCTCACTTGGTTGCTAGGTAACGTGGCTGGTCTTGGCAGGCGTTGCTAGGTAACGGGGCAGTGCACACAGATTGTGACTTAATAATTGTGAGGTTTTGGAAATGGCTTGTTTTCCAGACATGGAAACAATAACATCTTGTTAAAAGGTTGCTGGGTGATTATTACTATTTATTTTTTGTTATTATTTGTAATTTTTTAAATGTGCTTACTGTTTTTAGAAACATAGATATAACATAATGTTTTGCTCTAAACACCCTTTAAATGCTCTCTGGTTCATTTCCAATAGACTGCAGATTTCCTTTAAATGATTTATACATTGAACATGAAAAGATGAATTGTGTAAAAATTCTGGCATAACTGTGTTTAGCTCTGGAAAAAATTACAAACCCACAGCACTGAACCCCATTGAAAACCTGTTAGTTATTCCACCAAATGTTGATTTCTGAAATCTTCCTGAGTTAAAACATCAGTATTGTTGTTTTGAAATGAATATGAATTTGTTTTCTTTGCATTACTTGAGTTCTGAAAGCGCTGAATCTTTTTTCATCATTTTTACCATTTCTCATTTTCTGCAAATACTAAAGTTTTGCTTGGAATTTCAGACATGTTGTCAATAGTTCATAGAATAAAAGAACAATGTTCATTTTACTCAAACATATAACTATAAAACGTAAAATAAGAGAAACTGATCATTTTAAGTGGTCTCTTAATTTTTTTCCAGAGTTGTATATTGAATTATAAAAGACAGATTTTTCTGGGCTTGTGGTGATTTGGACTCAGGTTTTGATTTTCTCTCTTCTTTTGGCCTTTCATTTATCTGAAAGGTTCATTTGCTGAGACAAGGGATGTGTAGAAAAAAACATCCATCTACAATGCATATGATCTTAGTCATCATCCTGACTCATATCTGTGTGCTTTCAGACATAATTATTCCTTGTGAACAAAATGTATATCATAAAAGGGTGAGGAACAAGATGACCTCCCCTCTTCAACATGGTGTTGCTGTTCTGTAATGCCTGTTTCATCAGCCTCTAAAGTCAGTATTGTTTTTCTTTGCTAATGAGAGCAGTACAGTGACTCCCATTGATTCCCATGTGACCTTCACATCAACTTGAGTCATAAAACACTATTTGCACATGCAGATTTCCGAGTCAGGTGATTAATTATCTCAAAAGATTTAGGTTCAGATGATAAATAAATCATGAGCTGAGCCACTTCTGGCTCATTAACTTTTAGGATGGAGAAAATCCGGCTGGATGTTGGTACTTTAGCACAACGTCCCTCTTTACAATGTCAATACCAATTTTGCTCTTATGGAACATTGTTACTCAGCCTGAGATTGAGCTCATGTTTTTTTTAGTCCTGTACTGAGTTTATTATTTTATTATTTGACCCTGAACAATGTACTCACTGTGAAAATAAGAGCTCTATATTGTACTGTTTTCGCTGCAGAAATTGGGAAAGTTTGTTGCAACAGGGTTAGAAAATTGACCTGCTATCTTAAACACGTTCTACTGGATTGTAGTTTAGCTTCTGTAACAGGATGGGGTCAAATTATTGAATCATTTCTAGTTGTTTTAGGAATAGTGTGTGGAAGGTAAAAGTAGAGACCTGTTTCTAGTCTTTTAATAAGATTTACATTTTATGTTGATTCTAAATTTAAGCAGATACAATTAAGTGAGATTTATAGCTTGTTCAGCAGGTTTGTGTAAACATTAGCAGCTCTGTGCTGTAAAATGCAGCTAAGGCATCACTGCTAGTTGACAAGACGAGGTGTCACAGATCGGAATTTGTTCTTCGGAGGCAAAAGAAATCCCTATTTTTTATTTATTTATTTATTTTTTTAGCAGGTTTACTTTATTTTTATGCCATATTTTGTGCCTCAGCTTGAGTGCTTGACAGCAGGAAGCCTTAAACTTTAGCAAAAAAAAAAAGGAGATAGTTGAATCTAAAATGTTTCAGTTTCTTTATGGATATACTAACGCTCATCCAGGATTTGGGAGGAAGAGAAAACTTTTAAAGTGAGGGTTTCTTCTTGAGTGAATGGGATTTAACCGAAAAATATAATTGCAAATTGTTTTTTCTCCCTTGATTGGATTTTTTAGACGCAATTATTGTCCAAAGTCATCTTGCAGTAGTTTTTATTATGCGGTTATGCAGATATATTTTGTTTAACCTCACATTTTGTCCTGTTTCCACCAGAAATGTCAATGCATTTTCTTATTTTACAGAATAGACTAACACTAGGTTTGTGCATCACTGTAAAGTTTTCTTCTTTGTCTTAATTTTCTTTTCTTTTACTGTTGCAAACCTATCATTGTGAAAACTGCTATCAGGAGTGCTAGAAGAGTCTCTAACCTCAGTTATCCATTTTCATGACCTCAAAAAAAGTATATTTGACATTTGTTGGATGATGGTGAGGGTGAAAGTGGGAAAAAGAAATTGTATAAAACAGATGAGTTATATTTTCTGGACTATTTCAGCATTCAGTCTATCAGGCTTTAAAAATCTACTTCAAATAAAATAAGCTGGAGGGGCAGCAGGAATAACAAGATACCAACAGCCACTGTCGGCTTTGATGAATGAGTTTCTGGTGCATGAGGGGATAGAGATAGAAAGAGAAAGTGAGGATCAAGGCTGGAACACAAAGAAGGGAAATAATAAAATGATGTTGGACTAGTGAAGAGACAAAAAGTTCAAACTTGTATAGACTGATGGGTATTATGTTAGCAGTACGAGTGAAAAGCTGCTGTGAGTAAGCAGCAAATTTCTGTACTGAAAACCCACAGCTCTGACACGGCGCTCACTAAAATAGACTAAAATATGGACCAGAATAGAATTTCAGTTTCTCTTTTCCTCCTCTACATACAAGTTCAACGTTCAATACAGGCCACTACATTCTTGTCGATCATCTTGTCAATCGGGATCTCTTGCTTTTTTCTGCTTAAAAACATGCAACAGAAATAGTTTTGCATACAGCTTTCCTGAAGTATTTATACTAGTGAACATGAAATGTATAGATGTCAGTAAGTGATGAAATGTAAATGACTCTATTTATAGAGTCATTTATAAATATGGTTTATAAACCATATTTTGTGTAATTGAGTGGATCCTGTCTTAACAGTTTATAAAAAGTCTTCATCAACAAGTGAAAAAAGCTTTTCACTATAAACCAGTCAAAACCCATCAGTTTTCACAAGATTTGTCAAGATTTATCAGGCTAGTTCTTAATTAATGAGCTTTTGAAAAATTTTTAATTATTTGGTGCAGTTTTTCCCTTAAATAATACACAAAGAATGCACTAAAGAAAATGCTAAAGCACATTTAAAGTTTGGTACAGAAAATTTGGACAAGCCAGTGAAATACTGAGGAAACTCTTAGGTTGTCTTTGTTTTTAGAGCAGAAATGGTTCTGCACATCACAATCAGAACACTATACTAAGTGTGAAGTTTGGAGGTGTGGGAGCTGTCTTTTGGGACGCGCTACCAACAGTCTTCACATAATTTGTGGAAGGATGCATGCAGAAATGTACCGGAATATTCTGGGTAGAAATTTCAAGGTGGAAACCTGAGTGCAGAAGCTTAACAATCATCTCAGAAGTGAGGCAGATACTCTATTGAGAGATTTACTGTCATCTCACATTCTATCGCATCTCTCCTTAGTGGCTAAAAACATACAATCACTAACAGCCACAGTGCAGCACCGTATATAGTTCTTTGAACTATATACTAACAAAATATAAAGTTTCAGCTGCCAGTTTTTGCTGAGTTGACACAATTGCCCACAACTTGATGTACAGAAATCAGAGAATTAAGTGTAGTACTAGTATTAGCTAACTAGCAAGGACTGTAACATTTGTGTTCTTGTTAACTTGCTTAAAATGATTGGTTAGCTAGTTGCCCTTTATCTAACATCTGCATGCAATAGCATTATTCAACTTCCAAGGTTTATTTTGGGGGAACAAATTGCACTTTTTTATTTTGCTAGCTCTGACTGATTTGCTGAACATAATACTGACATAATGTGTATCACTTCTCAGCAGCATGTCTCCCAGGAATCCACAGGTATAAGACAAGCATTGGCATTTGTATGCTCATGATAATGACCTTAGGGTGCAAAAACATGTTACCGTGCGATATAAATGGATTAAACGGCTGTCGCAGTCGTAAAAAGTGCAGGGGACAGAGAGCACATGTCCTATATGCAACCCCCATTCCTTATCCCCAATGACCGGTCATATTTAACAAATATGAAAATAATCATAACATTATTTGAAAAGCAAAGATCATAACACATAATGGGGAAGATTCAGCTGCAGGGAATTCAAATCATTTTTACAATGAACATGCTGCCTCTGTGGTAAAACAATTGGCTGTAAGCTGATTTGCAATATTTGCCAATACACATAGCTGTGCATTTGTAAAATATGTCCTACACAACAGTCTCATTAGGATTTCTGCATAAAATATCAAACATCACAATAGTATGGCAGTGCTTGGTGCTGATGGTTAACTATCTAAAACTTTATAAAAACCTCCCAGTTTTACCCTCTGACGTTTAACTTAACTGAACTGAAATCAGTTGCTAGTGGTTTGAGGGTTAAATAAAGGCGAGATGATTCTGGGTCAGGGCTCCAGGAATAATTAGGCAGAGAAATGAAGCCTCTCTCTTCTACAGGGAGCAATTTAATCTACTATGCAGATGGCTTTAGAAAGGTGAACAACTTCACTCTTCCAACTCTTCTTTTAATCACTGGAGAAGGGGGAAGACATGCGGCAAAGGTTGCCGGGACCTGGAGTCAAACCTGCGACGTCCGCGTCGAGGACTAAGGCCTCCAAACGTGGGGCATGCTAACGCCCTGCGCCACCACCGCACGCCCCTCTCTCAAGTTTTATTGTAGCTCTAAGATTATATGACGTCAGACATTTGCAGTACTGTTTTGCAAATCTTTTCAAATTCATTGTATCATCTTAGTTCCAGTTCTGCGTTACTGTATTCATTTACATTACAAGAGGCTGCTTACATGAACATGGCCTGCAGATGATTGTAAATGAGAAAAATTTTACCTCAAAATTCACATTTTCCCCTGTCAGCGTACATACACTCAGAGATTATATTAGGTTGAGGAGATTCAACTCTGTCGACAAGAGCCAAGAGTGTTGACTCGCATTTTTTCCTGCATGAATTCAAACCTGTCAGCCAGCATCTGCTCATAAACACTCCTTGGGCCTGTGTGTGTATCTGTGTGCACGTGTCATAAAGAAAGAAAATGAGATGCAGTGAATTTGTGTATGCAGCTTATTGTCTGCGTGGGTGTGCAGGCGTGTGTCACTTCCGGCATATTGGGCCTTCATTTTTATTATTTGTGATTTTTCAGCAACAATAGCAGCTGTTGAACTGAGAGCCTGTTTCCTTATCAGCCTGTTTGCACACACACCCTCCCCATATTTTTCTATGGGCCACTCTGAATGGGCTGCAAGCTTTGGATGCTGACCTTCGCTGAAATATTCAAAGTTTTGATCAATTTCAAAAGTTGTGTGCATAAGCAACTGATTTTGTTTTATCAAAGAAGTACTGAGGAAGCCTTTAAGATAAAATGACAAGTGACTTTAGATGACAAATTTGACTTTGTATAGTAGAGCTATTCTAAAAGTTTTTAGTTTCTTATTGAGTAAGTTTATCGAGTCCATAGAACAAAATAGAGTACATCTCTATATCCTTGAAATACTACCTGCATTTTGAATTAGCTGTTGGTGATCAATGAAGTTTAGGCAAGTAAACAAAATTGCAATCATGGCTTAGGTTTACTAACATTTTTTTTCATCCATCCAAACCAATAAGTCACCAATTAAAAGATGGCTACAAATGTTGAATGATGTACACATAATAAATCAAGGATTCAAAGAATTTAAGGGATAAATCTAATGTGAATCTAATAACCTAAGCAATAGGCGATATCCCTAAACAAAACGATCTGACAGAATCAAATAAGTCACAAATATAATGGGGGCCAAGAACGCAAACATGAAATACTCCATCCTTAAGATTTACCAGAAATCATTGAACGTCCTGTTTTTAAGAAATCCTTAAGAATAATGCAACTAATCTGATATACTAATCTTACCTAATATGCTAATTCTGAATGATCTGTAGTATCAAATACTGATCTACCAGATTTTCAGAAATGTTTTCAATATGAGAAAGCTTAGCTAAAAGGATAAACCTCTTAATAGCTGAGGAATCTGTAGTATTTAAGGGCTCAAACAGCAGTTTTACATTTTCCTCTGACTTATCTCAAGTTCAGTGAGTAGTTTTTCTGTAAACTTTATTCAGTGACAATGACTGAAACTACAACAAAATGTTTAAAGGACGTGATGGAGTCTTCATATGGTCTAAAAGTTTGGAAAAAAGACAGTAAAAGTTGGGGTAAATATTTTTAGAACTGCAAATAGAGGATGCAGCATGACAGACACATGGTTTAGAGCAGTCTTTAAATTTCTAAGGTGATGCGAAAGCAGTCCTAATGATCTGCTGCTAAATGAGCTTTCTTGGTCAAACAGACCTGATGTTTCACTGAGATTCGTTTTATCCAATTACCATCTTGACGCATACAGAACAGAGATTAGTCACGTTTTAATACTATCGACATCCCTAATCATCTGAAATCAAACATACACATGCACAGCCATGCTGATTTTAAAGAATAGTCTGTTTTTAAATTTCCTTTAAAAAAAAAAAAAAGACGGTGCACACTTTTTTGTCATTCAGAAACTGCATTTACTTACAGAATTGATCCGTAGACAAAAAACTTGATGCATTCTAACTTTGTAACTTTTCTTGTTCTCAGAAATTTTGGTTTTTCACACCTTAACTAGTGTGAAAATGATTTTAATTTTAAGTTTCTTACCCATTTTCCCATAGAACAAATAGTTCCCCTGTGGCATCTTCTGCTCTTAGAAAAAAGAGTTGATCAGAATGTGACATGATGCATTTCTAATCAATAGTCTCTCTCAAATCTGATCAATAGCCTCTCCACCAAACCCATCAATAGCCGGCAAGTTGGGAGAGAGAAAATATTGTCAGAACAAACATCATAGGAGTGAAAAAGGTCACTTGTCAGGAAAGAACAAATTCGACTGGATTTATCTCAAGCACATAAACAAAAAGTGGACTTTGTTTATCTCAGAGATCAACTATCGCACTTTTCCCACAAGGGCTGCCCTTCCTGCACTCCCTAACTGATTGCAGCTCTTTGCCTGTTGTCGCTGTCCCCATCTGGAAAAGAACCAAAGGCCAAAAGAACTTCAGTGATTTCACTGATGTGCTTTTGGTTTTAGAAATTGTACCACCTGCCAACTGTCAAATCTTTCCTTCAAGGGCCTGACACTTCGATTACCCAATCTAGCTTTTGTGTGGCCCATCATCCTCTTGAATCACTCACTGTGAGCCTCACAAGAAAAGCCGACGCTCACGTCACTTATAACAAAGATGTTTCTGTAAGACATTTTTTCCCTCTGTATAACAGCTCTCATGATGAGTATATTGACAAAATCTAAAAAAATTAAGGTTTGATAGTAATTGCATTGACAATTATAAATTAATTAAATTTGATTCATAGCTGAAACTAAAGTTTACATACATTGAATAAAAAGACACAAACACTTTATTTCCTTTATAGTCTGAAGTTAAATCAGACTGTACTTCAACAATAATGAAAGAATGAGACTTAGATTTATTAAATGTCTTCACATTCAGAAATGTACATTTTTAGTTTCGACTGTCTATAATTGAAATAATGTTTGTGAACATAAACCAATCAATCTGAAGTTCACTACCTATTTCCCCAACATTATTTTTTATATGGTAAGACCGTCAAACTTCTGAAATATAAATGATGCACAGTCTGAAATGCAAGAACAATATTCTTTGACTGGAGGTTAGGATTAATACATTTTTGTTGCAGCTAAGTTATTTTTGAGCTTGCCTTTTTCTTGTACGAATGACAGATGAATAACAAAGATTGCATTTTCTACACATTTGTAATATTAGCAATCAATTTTCCACAAATTAGTGCAGCGAACGCTCATCCTGTTAGTGATTTACACACTTTTAAACACATTTCATTTTGATGTTGTGCCGCTCTTTACATTAATTGGAAAACGATTTGTTAATGGGAAATTCAGTCCTGATTTATTTTGGACCTTTTGAGTTTGATCCTCTTTTCTCTACCATAAATTCCAGTCATGCAACCCATGGCATTTTTATTAGGCAGTTTCATATATCAAAGCTGTTGACTGGAGAACAAGAGCATGAATCATGGTTCACTGATTCCCAACAAAGCTCTGCAATCGACTTTGTGTTCAAGCAAATAATTCAGCTCTGGGCTACTATTTTGACCACCAGATAACATCTGTTTATTGCAAAGAGTAATCTTTAAACAAGTTTACACAACTGAAAGAAATGTTTACTCAGTTTTCAAACTGTAAATACTTCAAGTGAAGATCAGTGCAAAGGGAAAACTGAGCTGAAAAGGAATGTGTGTGTGTGTGTGTGTGTGTGTGTGTGTGTGTGTGTGTGTGTGTGTGTGTGTGTGTGTGTGTGAAGTGCTGATGGGTAACACTGCATGAGAAAATGTTCATGTATGGCTGGTTTGAGGTTTACATCCTTCTTGTCACTTAGTGGATCAATAAGCACATGTATTCACAGCACAGCTGGCTGCAGATTTCTGAGAAGAGCTCTTTGCAACAGAGCAGGTAGAAAATGGCAGACTAATCAAATCAAGGTGATGGGAAGAGGATAATTAGGAGGAGCTGAAATCGTAAATTTCGCTATGACGAAGTGATTACTCATCACTTTCACATTTTCCTTTTTTCTTATATTTTTGTGAGAATTATTGGTGCTATTTGGGTAATGCATCCCTGAAATGAATATCTTTGTGAGTAGGTTTTTTTTACCAAGAGAAATTGTATTTAAATGACGTATAATCCAGGCACACTGGTGATAAGCAACGTTTTGAATTGAATTTTTGAAATTGTTGTAATGACAGAATTAAATTGACTCACTGCAGTTTTTTAAAGGAAAGCTGTGGTGGGATTTATAGTCAACAAATTGACTTTGATGGCAAATTTGCAGATGAATTTTTAAATTATTTTGAGAGAAGTTGAGAATTTTATTTCGCTCCATTGATTTAACTTTGGGGCAAAATAATTCAGTGACATCTTTCTCAAGATTTGCCCATCCAAAACTTTCCAAAAATCCAGGCTCTTTATTGGGTAAAATGAAACAGTACAGTTTAAACTTTGGTTTTTAAGACATAGCCAAAGGAAGGTTTCCTCAAATGGAATAAACTGCATTAATCTGGTTGCATAATCATAGCAAAGTAAAACCCAGAGCATTATTGTCATTTCACTGTGGGTTTGGTGTTTCAATAGTGCGACTTTTGAAACACCAAAGAAAAAAGAAGAAGACATCCCCTGGACTTTCTGGTTCTGGTAGCCCCAATTTGAGGTTGGAGTGGTCTTTCTTGATCAGTCTTTCCATCAATTTTGAAGAAACAAAATTTTTCTTCCATATACCCTTTGTTCTGGTTATTCCCCTTTTATTTTATAACTTTTTATTTTGTGCTGTTTTGTGACATTCTTCTCCTGTCTGATACCTTAATTTCATAATATCCTTGTGATCATTTGTAACCAGTTTTGCAAAATTTGTGAAACAAGGCACTTTCAATATAGTGTGTACTCACCTAATTTTTCTTTTATTGTTTTTACAGTTTTTACAGATGGAGTTTAGTTTAATTGACAAAAAGTGGTCAGCAAAAAATGTTGTTTTGGTCACAAAGTCTGCTTTTTATGCTTTATTCTAAGAAGTGAAGCATGTTAGATTCTTGCTGAACAGAATTGTCTTTAACATTTTGCTCTAAACATTTCAGTGTGAGGTGATCTTTTTATTCTTTTAAATTTGTCCTTATTGACAAAAAATGTTTGATTTAAAAACTTTCCGTTTTTATTTAGAAAATGCATCCTGGATTGTGTCGTGGACTCCTCACTGTTACGATCTGCAAATCACTCTGAGTGAATATTGGTACATCAGCATGCTCCATTCAGGGCGGCTGACTATTTGTAGCAGAATCTGGTGCCAGCAACGAGTAAGTGGCAGCAGTCCTTGCCTTGGAGAGAGTGCATTCCCTGGGCCTGCAGAAATAATGACATCCTGAGTCCCTACTGAGTTCCTGTTTCTATCAGGTCTAATCCAAACTAATCCTCCTCAGAGTACACACCCTGCAGCAATCCTTCAGTTTTCAGGTTCACTTGGTTCTGATATGAACCAAGAATTTAATTCACAGAATTTTCTGACTCTGATCAAAAGCAATAATGTTACATTTTCAGTAAATCAAAATGGAAGTTGTTCATTCTTATGCTGTCTTTGATTAAAGATTGTTCACTTTTGATCGACCACTAATTGGCTAGTTCCAGGCATTTAAGCATGCCATTGTTAGTTTACATCTGAGCAAGGAGGCACCAGAGCTGGCAAAGAGAAACGACTTTACAACTAGATGCACTTGAATGGATTTGATCTGAAATGCTGTCCGAATTCCTTGTAAGCTCATTCTCTTGTTTACTCCAAAGTGACGGGGAAGACCAATTTGGTTTTGCGAATCTATTGAGGCATCTATGTGTTTGTCATGCTCTGGTTGTGTCGGACAGCAGGTGTCTGAGGAATCCTACCTGCTGGCTTGAGATTGCAACCAGTCTGCAGAGGTTCTTTTGTGTGTGTGTGGCGTGGGTTTGTGTGTGTGTGTGTGTGTGTGTGTGGCGTGGGTTTGTCAGTGCATCGGTGAATCTTTTTGGTTGTTTTTTAGAATGACATGTATGGTAAAAGCATTCAAAGCAGATGGTTTGAAAATTCAGACTGGACACTAGCTGTACTTCAGGAGAATAAGCAGGGTGTGAAGCTTCGATAAAAGCTTTAAATTTTAAGGTTTCATTTGGAAAGAAAAATCTTTCTTACTAATACAATGTCTGGAAAACATAAAACTGAACATTATTTTTAAAGAACATGTATAAATAGTAAAAGTCCACCCTAATGGCAGCTGCAGGATATTTTGGCAGATGGCCTGAGTCTTTTCAAATTAGTTGTGAGATCAGATGGTTAACAATATGGCAAGTTCTGCAGTAATATCCTAATGACCCTATTTAAATCTGACGTGTTCAAGAAGTGTAACGCATAAGTCTGTTGCAATGAACAATAAATCAATTGCATGATAATTTAAAATCCTAACTGGTAGTTTTAATTGTTTTACCTGTCTGGGCATAGTGAGATTTTTTTAAAGGGCAATTTTGTTTATAATCGACTATATTTATGGTTTTGGTTGCATTTATTTCTATTTTTGTTTTTAAAATGTCTTCCAGTTCCAGTGTTAATTGTTCTTTTGAAATTATAGCTTGATCTTTGACAGGACACTTGCATTATTTTGTCATTATCACTATTTTACTTGAAAATGGTCTCAAGATGACAATATTGCTTATTGCAATAATTTCTGGGACAATTTATTCTCCAGTAATCCTTTAATAGCAGATTTCTGATCTGCCTCTCAAGTAAACAGTCTAACTAAATCATCAACAACTGATTTTCTTTTGAAGGCTCGACTTCAGCATTAAAGTTTAGCAATTTTTGACAAATATGCATGACATTTTCCTTATCTGACAGAGAATAATTTGATAAATGATCAAATAAACAGACTCAATCTAAAACCAGGAACACGACTCTGACACATCTACATTAAAAGCAAGACATTGAGAATGTCGAACTATTTTAGCATGGCTTAGATCTCTGGATCTGATAGGATTCGGTACTCGACTTCAGCATATTTGATTTGTTTTGTGTAGGCATTGTAGAAAGAGCAAAGGAATATAGATTTTCACACGGAGGAACTTTTTATTCTTCCTGATGATGGATAAAGTTTGGTGGCTTGATGAGATGAATCTGTTTAGCTCTCCTGATCATCTTTTTACATGCTAAATGTTTCAAATTTTAATGTTGTATTTAATGTTGAGTTTTGTTTTTCATCAAGCTGTTTGTAAAGCAACTCCAGCTGTCAGGCTGTTATTTACGTGTGACAAAAATTAATCGTTAGAATTGTTTCACTGCTTTCATTTCTGCCCATTTTTAACTATATTATCTTTTGTGAATGTCGGAATGTCTTCTTTTATTTACATCAGGCATCAAAATGTTTTTTAAATCAAAAATAATACACCAGTTTTGAAGCAGTATCAAAGACCACCGTTTCCCATCTCACTGAAAAATGTCATATTGACTTTTAAAAAGCTGCTATATTTAGTTTCAGTTTATTCGAGTTGCAAATGAGCTTTTATTTGCTGCCAGGGATTAGGAAGGCAACTCACACAAAGGTATTGTTGATAGCAAACACAGATCAGTGGCCAGAATCCCAGCAACACAAAATTTTAATTAGAAGCTATAATAAGGAAAACACACAAAAGAAAAATGTTTTTGAACCTTTTTAATGTGTGTTGGATTACAGCCTCTTCTGTGTGGGTGTTGCAGGGTTTGCTTTTATATGACTGTGTTCTGCATGTGAAATGTATTTATGCAGATGGTGACTAGCTGCAAATAATGAACTTCTCAACAGCGCAGGATAAGTGAGCATTTTGTTTATTTGGGGTCTGTGGCACCACAATTCTTTGTTGTTTACACAGTAGTCGTTTTTTTTGTTGTTGTTTCGTCCCTCTGAGAAAATCGTTTTATCCCTAATTAATCTCCCAGATATTCACGCCTTAACCGGATTAACATATTGTTTTGCTGGCAGAACAATGACGCAGCCGTTTTCTGGACTGTAATGAGACGTAGTACAACCTCCTTACTCGCTTGTCGAATTTGGCAGAAATTACAAAGGATGGCACATCAAAGGACCCCCAATGCACAATGAACATGCACATACATGTCCTCCCCACATTCAGAATGAATTAGGGAGAAATTGGGCATTAGAAAGGGAGATGGCAGGGAGTTCTGCAGAGTTAAATTGAATACATTGAAAAAGGTGTTAATATTTTGATTGCTAGTTGAGCTGAGCTGTGAATAAGTACACCTGCAGTCATTATTGTGCTAATGCTGCACTGAGCTGCTTCACCCTGATCTGGTCACACCTGCCTGATGAATTTTATTGTCTTTTTTTCTTAGCTGCTAACAAAGCAAAACATTATTTTCAAAGCTGTCTCTTATTATTGCAGACTTGTCAAAAAACAAATCTATTACTTTTATTTCGCCTCCTAAGGGTTTTTTCTGGAGTTATTCTTTTACCCCCATAGCTTTATTGTCTACGAGGAACTTTTGGATGAAGTTTGAAGGAAAATTACTAATCACGCTTCATTTATCAATTTTCTTTTTTAACTAGGGAGACATTAGTTTTCCAGGCTATTTCCCCAAAGAAATCTAGACTACATAATTTGAAAGAAGCTGGGCTTTTGTCTTAAATTGTAACCAGTGTGAACTGGTTCCAAATTACCTGTAAAAAATAAATAATATGGTAATATTGATAAGCCTGTTTTTGCTTTTTGTTGACTTGGGTCTCAGACATGCACAGGTCCCAGTAAATGTTTATATACAGGAAAAGGATGTGCTCAGAGTTGACTCAAGTTTTATATCTCCTGTCCCCTAGATGCCATCATAAATGAGCAAAAATCCCTTTCTGTGATCATTTTAAAAAGTGTATAGTAGATTTCATAGGAGTTTCTGTGCATTGAAACGTAATTATATACAATCTTTGGTTTGACATCAATATTCGATTAATATTCAGCTGGATAATCTTTTTGCAGTATTTCTACAGTTCTATCTCATGGTCAGGTCCATCATAAATAGTCACCTAAGGTAGAATAATACAAATGCATGAGGCTTTATGCCTGTGGAGATGAACAAAAATGCTGTAAGAGGACTTTGCTGAGAATAAGGGGTTTTTCAGTCTGAGAGAGTTGGACGTGGCGAGAAGGTAGAGGTTGCAGCGCCAAGTGGCAGGTAATGATTAATGAATGTGAACTTTTGTCAAGCATGCTCTTCATAGAGCCCGGAGTCCATTAGAGAACTCAGATGGACTTGCAAAAAACATAGATGAAAAAGACACATTTATCTGATGGACGACCCAGAAGTAAGACTACACATTGTTTTTACATTAGTGTCTCCTCTCAATATGCTGTCTCTCATTCTGTCTGCACCGATCAATCAGTGGCTGCAGGCCTTCTTGTCTCTGTACATATAACCCGTAGAAATCCATTGACACTGCTCTTGCTTTCACTGCCTCCTGACAGATTATTGTACATGCAGTTTTCCCTTTCAAACATAAAACATCAAAATGTAAAATAGCTGTCAAAGCTAAACATGTCGATAACTACCCTCAGGACATTATTAATCTAGAAAGTTTAAATACATGCAGACTTCTGTTCGTCAAATATTAGAACTTCTTGTTTTGACTTTATTCTCGAAATATTGTGACCTGTATTTGGGCTGTTGTAAACGATTATTTTGGTAATCGAGTATTCTATTGATTATTCTGATGATTGATAGAGTAAACGAATAAAAAATTTGGTAACATTTTTATTTGAAAAGGGTACCTAACTAAAAAAATGTCTAACACTCCATATTTAGTTTACGTATTCATCAGTCAATGTCATAGATGAACTCCCACTTTGCCCAGGCATTCATAACTCTTGTGTCCAGGTGAATGATTGAACTGAACTTGAAAATCAGATGCTATGCGGCTAACAGTTAGCATTCTTCAACAACTCGCAGGTGGAAGTGAGAGAGTGTTGTGCAACACAAATAATCACCTGGACAGAAAACATGGTGCGCTAAATAAAACATAATTTAACGAAGCTTTGAGACGGATAATTTGCCTCAAGGAATGTTAATAATTGAGGTACTCGAATCATTTGAGGAATTGTTAGAGCCCTACTAGTGTTATTCTGACTTTATTCTCATAATAGTATGACTTTATTCTCTTAAGACCATTTAATAGCTTTTGTTCAGTTTAGTGAACTAACCTTTCAATAATAAGTATCTGATTTGACCTGGATTATTTAGAAAATGTGTAGGTATTTAAATTTTTAAATGTCACAGATGAAATATTTGACTCTCCTGGCCAGTGTCGACGTCTTGTTAGCCAAGTCTCTTTATTCTTTCACAATCTGTTCTGAGCTCCCTGAACAGAATTGGAGCAGGCTGCATTTGTCAATGAAATGATTCATTATTTAGGTCTTAGTATTGCAAAGTCTGTTTGATATTTTTATTCTTCAGCAAAGTTAAGTTAATTCAGTGTTTGAGTTGATGTCCTCATTCCTCATCTTTTTTTGCATTGCTCTCTTCTCCCTCACTCTTCACAATAAACTGCATATTGTACAGTTTGAATTCAGTGTTGACAGATGTAATACTTTCTCAAAAAGAGAAGTAGGCCATCCTATGACTGAGCTCCACTTGGAAACTCAAAAGCTATTGGGGTTAAAACTCTCCAGTTTCATCTTAGTCTTGACCAGTCTAGCAGGGAGACTGCTCAATTCAAAAAGATGAAAAATGCATGGTCAGTAATGAAAGGTATCTATAAAAGGTATGTGGCACATTATACCCTTATCAATGCCACGTGCCTTAGCAAAGTGGGGCGTCTTATTATAAAACGCAGTGGCTGCTGTTTATAACTTCTTCACAGCTATAGGACCCCCTAGTCTATGCTAAACAAAAGGCAATGAAAGCAGGGCAAGGCTGATAAATTTCCTGCAGATGCAGCTTGTCAACCTACAGCTTCAGTGGGAGTGGGAAATCCTGTAACGAGTCTCAAATGTGGCAGCGTGATGAGATGGATGTGACACTGCATCTTGTTACTAAAGTTGAAGGAAAAGAGGACTTCAATATTACATTCAGTTCTGTCAAAACACATGAGGAAAAATGGAAATATTACATCTGTCTCCTTATTCTTGCAGCAGTTTAAGAAAAAGTAAATGTTTCATTATGAGCTGAAGTCTCATTCACTAAAGAGCAATAATTAGACATGAATTATATGTGAGCTAAGAGTAGTACCTGAAAGATTATTAGACTTTTATTAACATGAGACTTAAGAAAAAAAGGTTTTTAGAATCATTGCCATAGAACAGCTGAAACCAAATCGACAGTTTTTAGTTAGCTTCTTCAAAACTAGCATCTCTGAAAAATACCCAGAACGTTATTGTAGTATATTCCTTGCTGATGAAAATATTGCAATATTATCTGTTATGCATTAGAATAACAAATTCCGTTACCACTAAGTCTTCATCACACAATTGCTCACGTAATTTTCTGTTTCAGGTTTTTGTACACTTAGTTGCTTTAGACTAACCCAGCTTCCAATGATATTTAAATTTAAGGACAAAAGCTATCCAACCCAATCTGACGTTATGTGAAGTTATATTAACCCCTTCCTATAACTTGAATTTCACTGGCCAAACAAAATGTTATGTCAGCCAGATCTGTAAAATTAAAAAAAGCTACTTAAATAGAAACTGATGTCTTTAGAACGAGGTATGATGTGTTGCTTTTTTTAACGCCTCGATCCGATAACCTACGTTGTCCGATAAAGAATAAATGTTGACCTATATTGACCTGTAAAGGGTTACAAAACAGTTTTTTCTAATTGTAAAATCTGTGAAAAAAGTTTTTAAAAACAGCTTCTAGTGAACAAAATAATAGTTTACCAACAGGCACAGGATCTCTTGTCACTTCTACACACAGAAATACTGTAAATTAGTAGTCACTTTGTGTGAAAGATGAAGACAACTGACCATTCTCCCAGCTACATTTATTTTAAAATAATTTAAAATACAATAGCAAATGTAGATTGTAGTCGGCTTATCGCAGAAAGCTAAACAGTGCTTTCCCTTGACTGTTTTGTGAGCTCACACCCAATTACTTTTTAAGCATCTTGCACCATCTCTGTTTCAGTCTGTAACACACTCTGCACCCGCTGCCTTGTTTTCTCTCGTACTCTGTTGGTAGATAAACACTCTGGCAGAAATTGGGGCCCTCCTTCTTTAACTGAGCAGCAGAAGGTCACATGTTTAATGGTTTCATTTTTCTTCTCTCCTGCTATTTCATGTGGAATTGGTATGCTGAACTTCTTTTGAGCCTTTTTTGAAGGCTGAAAAAATATGCATGAGAATAGGAGAAAATATCTATTTACAGTTGTGTTCAAAATAGGAGTTTAAGATTATGAGTGGAGCTCCAGATAATTGAAATAGCTGTAATTTTCTATACGAATAAACACAGTGGCAACACTGCATGTTTTGTTCCGGTCTTACATGGATAAAATGGATTCAAATGACTCTGTAAAGCATTGGAGAAAAAAAACACCAAATGTGTGAAGATTCACTTCCAATTGAACCACCACACTAGTATACCTACTGTCTGGCACATGTAGATGGGTATTCCTGCAGAGGTGATTGGATTATATTCCACAATGCTTCTATATTTCTTGGGTTTCCCTTTAGGAACAAGATGTTGGATGTTTGCCCACAAGCGTTACATCTTAAGACCTGCGTGTTGGGTTGACCACTCCAAAATGTTTTAGTCTGGAACCAAGATAAAGTTCATTTATTGGTGTGACTGGGTTCATTATCTTATTGATACCATTTACAGGGCATTTCATCTGTTGCATGTCATAACATTGTCTCTTTAGCTATTTTGTTCAAAATAATGCATTATTGCTGTCATGAGAGAAATATCAGACATAGTATGAGAAACATTTGCTATAGCATGCACTCATCATTCCATAAAAGGTAACAGTTTGTCTTTACACCTCTCAGTGTTGGCTATTTTGGTTCTTCTTCGGTCCATTTGAATGGCAGTTTCCTCCAAGATGTTTCTGTTTCCATTTCAGAGCAGTGGAGATCATTTTACCTGAGTAGTCCAATCATTTTTGCACATTTCCGCTCTTCAATCACCTTAAAGCATTCTGCTCCTCGAACCATGTCTGGAATGACCCGGCTAGCTAACACTTGGAGGTATGAACTGTAACCAGCTTGCACATTTGTTGCCTTCATATTTGGAAAAAGAAACAGTTTGAATGTGAATGAATCTACTCAGACTGAACTGCACACAATATTGAACAAATTAATTATTCAATCACAAAAAAATCACCTGATTGGATGAGATCTCCTTTTTCCTCTGTTACTCTGCTGCATCAGAGCAACACTGTTTCTAGTGTAAATAAAATTTGAAGTGCTTATTGTTGCCTTTCTGTTCTTCCAGTTGGCTGAAGTCATGTCTGAAAATACAGCCATCAAACGATGAAGTAATTTTCTTTGCAAGTTTTGGCTTTCCACACTCTAATTAACTAATCATTCTTTTTTTAAAAACATTGCACTAGAGTGAGTTTTAAAGCAAAGATGGAAATATATAACGTCAATAGCTTAAAAAGGCTGTACACAGAAAATGATGCAAGAAAAGTAAGGGTGTGCTGATCTCTAATTATAATGGCAGCAAGATTTATCCAGTGTTTTTGTCCCCCACTGGTTATTGGCATATAAATGAAATGATCTGACAGGGTTTAATCATAGACAAAAAGCAAATACTATGTAGTGGCTCTTTGCATGAGAGTTCAGATGGCAGCATTGCAGTGTGACAATTCCCTTGTTGCCATCACAGAAGCCAATTTAGCTGTCGTCTTTTTTTTTTTCAGTTTCCTGTCTTTGCACATGAAGACTGTGCATTGCATCTCAGCAAGTGTTTAAAAACAGTTCAAAGGTTTTTAGCAACAAACCTGCTGAAAAGGACATATCTGCGCAGAATATTTTAAATAAACGTGAAAGTAATGTAGCCAAACCCAGATGTGCTTCTGTAATGGCCTGCTCAGCAAAGAGAAAAGGCTGTTACAGAGATGTGTTTGTGTTGATGGGGAGAGATGACTGTAATGTTCATCCAGAGCAGGAGTAATATGATCAGCAGAGTGACGGTGCGATTAGTGAGTCAGCCAACATGAGCAGCTGATGTGCCATCAGCTGCTGGCAATCACGAGTTCAAGGATCTGCTTGACATTCTGAGTGGGCACTAGGAAATAGGTGACTTTCATTACTTTAGACATATATTGGAAAACAAGACAACCTGCCCATTTTAAATGTTCCCTACTTATTTTTGGTGCCATAATGCCTGGTTAAAATGGGACTGCAACCCTTACAACTCAATTTTGTTGATGGAATATAATGTATATATATTTTACATTTGATTTGTCTACAAGCACAAACCCTTTTAATTAATTATTCAATCACAAGAAATCATCTGCTTGGACGAGATCTCCTTTTTCCTCTGTTACTCTGCATCAGAACAACAGTTTCTTTTGTAAATTAAATTTGGGCTTCTTAAAAATAAATAATTTATTTATTTGCATAAATATGTAAATATTTATGCTAAATATTTATTTTGCATACATATTTATTTATTTATTTATTTGAAGTTTCTTCTATTTCCCAACACAAAGTGAAACATTTTTGCATGGTTGGTTTTAATGTTTGTTTTTTTCATCTGTAAAGTGTGACATGCATTTTTAATAAACCTCCTCAATCAACCCCTTTTTGGTGCATCTACAGCCTCTTGGGGAATGTCTTTAACAGCAAGAAATTGATACTTTTGTCTATTTTCCGTTCCAAAAAAGCCCAGGTTTAGTCAAATCCTCTGGTCGGTTGCTGTGAAGATAAATGTTCAGGTCTTACTCCAGATTCTCGGCCTATTTTAGATTTGTACTTTGACCAGGTTGTAGTCGATCAAAAATGTGCTTTGAGCCAATATGCTTTTTGTTCCTTATGCTTCAAACTCAAAATGAGGTATGCTCTACAAACAGGAATAATTTCTTTTCTCTTTTTGTTGTCCCAAATAATGCAGTTTTCCTGAAATTTCTTGTTTTTATTTTTAGTTTTAGGTAATCTTTTTTGTGTCGTTTCCTGCAACTTTGCTTTACATCATTGTTTTCTGTAAAAAAAAAAATTGAAGTATTTTCTTGTTAATTTTTTTATGTATGTTTGCCTTATTTCAAACTTTTTTCTTTGTAGCATCATTCTTATATTGCCCTGCTTTTATAAAATAGCGAGGTTATAATCTTACAATGTTTTTGCTGCCACTTAAAAGGTCTTTACGTTTTTTATTTTATTTTAAATGTGTTGCATAATTCTGCTTTTTGTGAAGTGTTTTGTTACAAAGTTTGTTTTTGTCATTTATTTTATGTTTCTATGTCTTTTTATTTATTTTTTATATGCTACATTTTGTGAAATGTAGTTTTGCTGAAGTTGTGTAGAGTTATTTTTGCCAAACGATAGACTAGCAGAAAGTCTTGGATAGCATCTCAACCCAAACAAAAATAACTGACAAGAATAAAAAATAAGACTGTGATTCAGATAAATCTGTCAGAATAATGGGCACCATGGGCCATTTTCTTTACCTTTCATACCCACACATTCTGAGACGTGATGATAGAGGAGCTGTTAAGGTATTTCAGATAAGTATGGATTTTATGAATCTCTGCCTCCTTTTCTCCTCTATCAATAGAGCCTATTAAGTTGCTGACATTAAGTCATTCATCAAAGTTTCCTGGCCTGTCAATCTGATGTATTACAGTACAGCATAATGCTGTTCAGGTCTATGAACCTTAATTATTTTTGAAAATATCTTCCTGATTTTAGGCTTCAAGCTCAGCTGCTGTTGTCCCTTCATAAGGAAGGACTTTCAATGTCTTTAGCTCTTGTCCAATCCATGTTTCCTGGGTCTTTATACGAGGCCCAGCTGTACTAAATCGCTACTATTTTGTGGATAAGTAGGTGGGAAGTTACTTGCAAATATTTTTCTTCATGAGCTTTATCTTTTCTAACTCCAATAATTAGGTCCTTCAACTTTTCTTCAGTCAGTACAGATGAAGTTTGCAAAGAAATAATCCAATGAAGAACTTCCAATGAAAAGGTGACTTAAAGTCGAAAGATCCTTAAAAAATCTAAGTCCCATTTCAGCTCTACATTTACTGAATTACATTATCAGATGGACTTAGGCTTGCTGCTGTTAATATTAAATAAGGTTGAAGTGATGCTGGGATTCAGATGGTGAGACTAAGACAAAAAGCCCTGAAATCCAGTAATCGATATCCATCAGTTGATAAACTGCTGAGAACAAAGTAGAGAGCCGACAGACTTGCGCTGATCAAAGGTGACTCATAATGTAGATCTTTTAGTTTTAGTGAGGCTTTATTTAATCAAAGAATGGGAAACGTTAGAAAAAAAGCCACTTTTCACCAAAGTGAAAAGTTTGCAGTCCAAAGTTTGTACTCCTAAGAATAATTTTCTTATTTTTCCACCCTCTTGATTTCAAATTGAGAGCTTTACAGATTATTGTCGGGTCATGAAGATGGACACCTGAAACTTTCCATGTATTGAACGATTTTTATTAGCAAATTAGAGTCCTGCTCACCTGTTTAAAACAGGCTGTTGTTTTGGATTTTATTTAAAGTAGTATGTTAGGTCCACACACATCCTCTGACGTTCACTAGGCAGCAAACTTGGACAGACTCATTTGTTAAACTTCTCAAAATACAGGAAAACACAATCAATTTCCTGTTGTCCAAAATAACGTGCTCTGTATTGCGGCTGTGATTCTTTCAAAGTCCTGTGAAAGATGTTACAAAATGCAATTTTCTGTCATTTCACAACACTTATCTCCTCTTGCAAGCAATGACTAAGCAGAAAGTTTTGAAAACTGTCCATCTCTCAATTTTTTTTGCAGTAGATTGGCAAGTTTCATCTTTAAAATATCTGTTTTTCTAAAAGGAAATAGAGAAGACTTGAGGGTTTTTTTTAGCTGAAGGCAGCTTTTTATTTCTGTAGAAAATGAGTTTCCCACCTGGAGTCAGGAGTGTCTTTTACTATTTCATTTAAACTGTAGCAGGTGTACCTACTGAGCAACCAAGTGCTGACATATGGTCAAGGTGAAAGCGTTTTCATTTTCTGCTTAGTTAAGTTCATAACTGAATCAAGTGTCTGGAAATATCTCAGCAGGAGCCTCAGAGTTGTTTAAAATCTCTAAATGAAAATGAGAAAAGATGCTGCGATGCTTCTTGGCATTGCAACATTTATCAGGATGCAAAAGATATGAGCCATTTATTTTGTG
Source organism: Alfaro cultratus (assembly GCA_903066825.1). Classification (NCBI taxonomy): domain Eukaryota; kingdom Metazoa; phylum Chordata; class Actinopteri; order Cyprinodontiformes; family Poeciliidae; genus Alfaro; species Alfaro cultratus. The sequence continues at coordinate 103,746 of CAEFZX010023375.1, read as the reverse complement.
GGAAAGATTTTCTTCAAACTAAACAATTGAACAGTTTTTTTTAAAAGACAAATTTCAATGTACCAGACGTGTTAAAGAAAAGAGTGACCAACTTTTCTTTAGTGTTTTGACGATGGTGGAAATGCTTTTTGTGTACTATGAGGCAGCTGTACTCAAGGTTTGCTTATGCAAATAACTTGAGATTCTACTGGCATTATGTACTTTTATTGCAAAGTAGGACGAGAAAATAGCAAAAAATCTGGTTCTGTAGCATCTATAAGAGACACTAATGCATAAACCCCATTTATGTGTTAAATGCATAAATGGGGTTTAATGCTAGTTCATACATGAACTATTCATGTCTGAACATGATACTGTTCATGTACTGTGAACAGTATCCATGTTCACAGTAGATGGATACTGTGAATCCATGTATCACAGTATGGATTACTAAACATATTACATAATAGATTTTATTGTAAATCCTGAACTTGAGTCACTAATCATAACAGTTCTACTACAATGCATAAATCCAACCATTTCTTTAATATTTTCTGATGAAAAGCAGACAGAAGTAACAGTGCCATTATCACATGTTGCTTTTTGAAGTCTTCTGTACATTAATTCCTCCATCCAATGGATGGACATACAGCTACTGTATAAATAAATTCAAAAAAACATAATTTTCTAAGATTTGGTATAAGCTAATTAATGGCTGTTTAGGAAGCTATTTAAAGTCTGTGCACAAAGCTTGACAAAAGTCAATCTCTGGGAAAGTAATTAGCAAAATAGCAATTTATCTTATGACTATTATAGCAAATGATTGTTGTGAAATAATGTTTTGTTTTGCTATTAGACCAAAATGGTTATCTAGATTTGGGCATTGGGAGGAGTGTGCTGTGTTTCTCATTCAGCACCATGACTGTAGTCATTCTGTTGGTGTTGAGTGTTTTTAAATTGTTGAAAGGTTAAGTCAGAAGTAATGGATGTGATCTATGGCGTTTTCATTTTGTGGTAGACTTCGGATTAACTAGCCAAAATAAATATGAGTTAGTGCTATCAGATCTGAACCATGTAATCCGATCACCAAATGGATTCAAAAGGTAATTCGACTCCTGATAAGTTTAGATCTGTCATGTGGGTCCTTTTAATTAATCAATAAATGCTTGTCTACACCTTCTCCTGTGTTTCAGGATGAACTTTGGGTTTCTAATGCTCTGTTTTAGCTTCATTTGCTACCAGACACACTGGTATTTTATCTATTCACATGCTTTCCATTTCTGTTCAAATTTAGGCGTAAAATGACTTTTCAAGGTAAAATGCCTCGTTGTTTTGAGAAAGCGAACAGACCTGGAGTTTGTGGTTGACAGTATCCTTGGAATTAGATATTTTCCTGTTCTCTATTTCAGCAATCACAAGGGAAACACTCTCCACTTCCACTATCACTTCATGTTCAGTCAAGATACTCCTGCTGCATGCACATCAGAGGGACAATGCTTGCAGAGCCCCATTATTGATCATTACTAATCATTTGTAATTGTGTACAGTAGGGCAACTGGCAGCTATATCTCTGCCTGAACTGTAAATGTGAATTTCAGATGCAGAGGCTCATTCACTGCTTGAAGAGGCATGATGTAGGGTAGTGCAAAAGGGTTTAATGTAGCGAATATAATGTAAAGTCTCTTTGACTGGTTCATTTGTGCACAATCCTTTAAGGACACAGGGGGTATTAATCTGAAAGAGGATGAACTTGGTGCATTCTGCTTTAGTTGAACAATATTTCTTTGTCTCTCATTTGTTTGTGTATTTGGGTCCCTTTACTGAGTCCTTAAACTCTTCGAGCCTCTGGGTTCACAGGGAGTGTTAGTGTTCTTTCAGCTGCATCCTCACTTGTTAGTGTTTAGGCTTATGCCACAAGTTTCCTGGCTCCACGGCACAAAAACAACAAATCTTTAAAATGATGTATGGATTTTTGGTCCTCAGAGATGATGCTCCTTGCTAAAATGCAGGGTTGATTACTAGTGGAGCTGTCAGTAGGCTATAAAGGTTTGCAGTGATTTTATTTAGAGTTGTCATGGAAAATTGTTAGTCATGTTCGGCTCACGGTGTTGGACTCATTGTAAGGTGGTTCACCTTATTGAAGCTGTCAGTGGTTAGTTTCAGTTTATTTTTAAATTTAAGCACAAATTGGATTTATTCATATAACAACCTGCATGTATCACAGTTTTGTCAAAAATGCACTGGGTAAGCCCTTTGTATTGTGTGGATTTGGAAAGATGAATCCAGAATGTATTGCTGTTTTGACTTAAGACTTGGAAGGCTAAAATATTATTGATGTTTCAGAAGGATTGAATGTGAGAAATAAGACCTTCTCCCTGTCAAAATGGCACATATACATTATGCAGCTGCCAATTAGGCAAAAAAAGGTTGTAAGCAATTTGTGTGTGTCTCGTTTCTTTCACATCCACTGTGAATAAGGATCCTTGATGTTTTCATAGAACATGTTTGAATGTATTCACAATATTATTTGACAAGTAGAAAGCAAAAAGGCAGGTTGATAAATAAAATCAAACAGCAGCTCTCAGCATGCAGAATCAAAAGATCTTTTGGAAGATGTCATCCTTTTTATAACTTATTCTCACCAGCTGTTAGTATAAGTAATTTGCTAAGAGTTGACTTTGACTGATTAACCATCTAAACTGTCATTTTTATAAAAATGATGCAGTTAAAGATAACTTTGATTAAAAACTTGTCATGTATCCTCTTGTCCATCTTGGCTTAAATAAATGCAAAGGATTAATTGGTGTCTGTTAAATAGAAGCAACTAAACAATAAAATGAAATCATGAACACAAAGGGTTCTAATGCAAATCTGTCCATCAAAATGATGGACAGGTTGATGGGATTGCAGTTTGTCATGCATAATAGTGTGAAATAAAGGGGGATTATGTTGCTTCTGCTGTGAAAAACATGTGAGAACAGCTGTAGAGAGAGAGGAGGGGATTATCCATCTGTCTGCTGAACAACTCTTGCTTGTGTAAATTATATTAAGCCGTAAATTGATCTTTTCAGCTGAGAAAATAATGAAAAAAGTAAATAAGCCAGCAAATAAAATACACAGGTTGGGAAAAACAACTGTCAAATTTCTGAAGCGGTACCTCAGCACTGCTAAGTTGGGGGGCTCTGGAAATGCGAGTGGAGGTTAACACAGCCTCCAAACTCTCCAGACCCTTCTCTTCCAACTCATCTGTAGGATGTTAGACTTGTCAAGGCTGTCAGTGTAAGAATGACCCAAACAATGTCAGACGAATGCTTTTAATAGCATGGTTGAGAGGCGCATTGTTAGACCTCCTATTTTTAGTATCTCTTTGCTGTGCAGCCTCCTATTTTAACAAAAATGTGGGTTGAATTTGATTCCCAATTAGTATTTTTCCAAGAATATGAGAATTGTGTAGATGCCACCAACTAATCATGGAACATCTGACCTTATTATATCTCATCTCAGCTCCAATGGCAGATCACTGGTACAATTATTGTGTTCCAAAGTATTCCTCATTTAATCACGCTCCAGGCACAGACCTCAGTGTTTTTATAATAAACTAGCAGAAAGTAGCGCATAATTTTGATGTGGAAGAAATACCGTAAGAAATTTGGGTCTTCTTCCTGCAAACCATGCAGGGGGCAGAGTAAACATGTCTAAGAAAGCTCTGGTCAGAAGAGACAAAGTAAACTTTTTAATTAAATTCTGCACATCATCCTTAGCACATTCTCTGCTGTCAAATATGGTGGTAGCAGCATCATGCTGTGGGACTTTTATGTGACAGAAACAGGGAAGCTGCTCAGTTGAGGTGCGGCTAAGATTATTAAAAAAAGGTTTCAGGCAGGAAAAGACAAAATGAACAAAGTGGGGGCTATTTATTTAGTTTACTGTTATTTTTGTTTTTTAATTATATTGCATTAAATGTTCAAATTACATAGTTGAGACGAATCAATATACATTTATTTGGAATTACATTGGAATATAATTCCAAAGTAAAGTAAAGTAACTGGGGCATTTCTAAAATCATAAACATGCCTCTTGAACACTGCTGTTTGACTGAACCTGATTTTCTGCAAAAGGGGCAAAAAAAACAAGAAAATGGCATATTTATAAAAACCTCACATCAACATACAACGTTGGTTGTATTGTTATAATTACAGCTAAAAGGTTTTCAGATTTTGACTTGAAGAAACTTTGTAAATTTTAAAGTTTCATTTAACTTTTCTGAAAAATCCCAATATGAATACCTTTGCAAAGTATTGCATTTTTGAGCTCTGAAGAGAGAGGCATGTTAATGCTATTTAAGACTGCGAGGGTTGATGGGTTTTCTGGGAAGATGATGTAGGTTTTCTAAATTTGGCTTTTCATAAATTGATGTTAAATTAAGTCATCATGAGAGATGAAACAACCATAATGAAATATTACACTGCACAACATGTGCACAAAGGAAAACCATGATTATATTGCAGTCCAGTTGTGTGTTTGCATGTGAAAGGTTTCTTTTTTTCCTTTGGCATTGGTAGTTAATGGAGCTGTCATTTCCTCTCTAGACCAGCTTGAATGCTTTCCTGTAATGAGGCTGTCAATTTCCCTCTTGCCGACCAGAACGTTGCCCTCCCATCCGGCTCCGAGCCTCATGGGTCACTGCTGCAGTAATGTTGCTTAGGCTTCCTAATGAGAAGGTCGCAGTCATTGTGCTGATGCCGTTTGGGAACCACAAGCTTGTTTCCAAACTCAAGCTCATATTAAAACTGTGCTTCAAAGCTGTTGTCACAGTTGAACTCATTCCTGCGCCTCAGAAAACTATATTTTTTAGATAAAATTCTGGTTAAAAGAGTAGCAGAAGGGAAAAACACAGTAAATGAATGGCCGGGTTAATTAACCGAAAAGCAGAAGATGAGGCTTGTTACGTAAAAGTGGACTTGGTTGAGCAAATGGCCCAGGGTTTAAAGTTGCTTTGCAGACTTCTGTCACATTGGACAGAGAACCTCTACAGCTATGTTTAAATCTCACATCAAAATCTTAATTTGAACACTTTTGATTGGGGAGATGGATCACGGTAGCTAGAGCTAAATTTTTGAATGTTTACATACGTCCAATGACTTTCTGGTTAGATCCTCAACTTGTTAACATTTGGAGATGTTACCTCCTCATAAAAGGGCCTTTACAGTATTGGATTCTGCACACATGCACCCTAAATTAGGACATTTACTCTGTATAATAAACTAGGAAAATATATGAAAATGTAGACCTCCTGAGCACAAGTATTAGTATTCAGGTATTACTCTTCAAGATTTACAGCTGAGGATTAAAAGAGTTACTAGAGGACTAATGTTAAATGAGAAAAATAATTATGCTTCTATGCTTGCCTTTCTGCAGGACTTTCCACCTCTTTACTAAGACGTACTTAACCTTAGGCGGTGATTCACTGAAGGCAGCTTTGCCCTCCAGGCATTTTTGAAGAAATCTAATTTGTGTTGGAAATTGTATAAATTTATTGCTTCCGAAATGAATAAGAAGTCTGAGTTGCTTTATTTCAGTATTTAACATTTAATTACTGCTGTGGTAATGGCTCCATGTGAAACAACAATTTCCTGTTATAGATGTTAAATTCAAATGTTTTTTTTGTTTTGTTTTTTTTGCTTAAAGTAAGTGAATAAGACCTCGTAATCTTTTTGTTAAATTTCAAGTTCCTTTCAAATGAAAAACCTTTAATGCTTCAGATTTACTTGTATTTGTTTTGCTTGTGTTTAAAAGCAGCAGAGGTTTATTAATGTGAACTGTGAGAACGCTATGCATACATGTCTCATCTGTGTTTGGTCCTGGCTCTTTACCACTGGTTTCCAGTGGACGCAAAATAAACTATTTAGTTTTCAGCCAGTGTCTGTGACTTTACTAGAATCTTACGTTAAACACAAATTCAAATGTGGATGCATTTGCATGTTCACAGAAATGCCACTTTTGAAGTGGAGGCAAAGATTTATAACTTGAGATTCCTCATTTTCACTGCATCAAACTTGCTTTTTCAATTATTGAAGAAACTGCAGCTCAAACAGTACAGATGATTCTGAGCACATTTAAGTTCTACAGCTACACTTTCTGCATAGTTTGACCAAATATTTTCTTATAAGATCAGCTGCTACACCAGAGGAAGTAAACAAAAGATGCACCTATTCTTTATTGAAGATCCCTGCAACATTAAATGTTTCACCCTATCAGTAGGTGAAAGAAGCAACTTTATATTGCTTTATATGAATTATATTAATCTTTGCTTTTACCATTTTAGTTTCTACAGTGTAACATTAATTATTCCAAAGAAAGTAAAGATGCTGAAAAGTAAAGTTGTCAAATGCTGACTTTTTTTTATTCTGTCTAATCAAATTAATGATTAGTTCTGCCACAAACAAAACACATCCTCAATGATTCAGTATTTTAGAAGTGCAAATAATGCCGCCAACAACGCTGTGCTGCAAGGATGCTGCAGAGCACTTTCACAGTCATGCTGGAAGCAGCAAGAGGCCACTTGCCCTGAACAGAAATGCAATTTTGAAAACTGTTGGTGACTTTAGACCAAGCTAGAAAAGAGTTTATGGGGTTTCTCTTGGAAACTTGCTATTTATAAACTTCATTTTGAAACCAGTGTTGTAGCATTTCATTATCTCTGTTGTGAACCAAACGGCTTCAGCTTAAATTTGCCCAGATTTCTTTGTTGTTTTTTTTGTGCAAATTTGTTTTGGGAAAAAAAAAGTTGCAGATGTTTTATTATCATTAGGATATATGGACTGTGTTTAAGATACTTAGTTTTTTACTTTATTTTAAAGGTAATATTCTTTTCCTGTCAATACTTTTAGTGGTCTGCTGAACGAACTGCATCCACCAAGGAGGAATCCCATAACACTATAACCCTGTAAATGCACCTAAGATTGATTTTTCTAAGATTATTTAAATGTCTTGATTGTTTCAAAATATGTAAAAACATTTTTTCATAAACTTACAGGTTTTAATATTGTACATTACATATTTAAAATTCATGTCTGAAAATGAGTAGGAAGAATCATAAGCTTATTAAATGATCAATTTTCACCTTATTTATCCTCTCCTGTCTCAACACAACCATGTATGCATATGTAATCGCATATGCAAACACTTTCATGCAGCTATAAATGTTCCAGGACAAAATGATGCATACTATTTAACTGAAAGTTGAAATAAAACTGAGGCTTTCTCTTCTCTGAGAATTAACCTGATTCAAAATCCTAAGCAATATGTCAATATGTTTGACTTTTAGAGCTCCAGAGGAATATAAATTTTTATTGTCTAATTTTAGGCTTTGTGATCCAACAGAAATTTTGAAAGTTGGATCACAAAATTAATAATTGTAGAGTTTGGTAGTGAAACATGTAAAATGTTTCACCCAGACAATCTGTATGAATTCACCTTAACTTCTGCTCAGTTGATGGGACCACAGCCACCTCTCCATAATTTTAAATCTCACAAGTTTCTAAACGATTAAGCACATCTGAGATAAATGAAAACTACATTGTTTCATACAGTTTTAATTAAAATGTGTTTAAAAACTTAGTGGAGCATATAACTGCGTAAACAGTGTGTCAGAAAGATGAGTAGAAATCTTAGCTAAATGTTAGATTGTAGAGAGAATTGCAGATAATTGGTTTGGATTGTTGGATTACAATTTTGCTGCTTACACTAATTGGTGAGACGTTTCAGTCTATCGAGGTTAGAAATATAATTTAAGCAAACTTTGAATGATGTTAACATTTCCTGTTTATAAGGATGAAACAAAGATCTGGGGCCTCATGCATAAAAGAGTGCGCAGTTTTCACTCTAACACTTGGCGTACGGAAAAGTAGTTTGATATTGTCCACAGAAAGTTTGCGTGGCTGCCGCACATTTTCACGGCAGCAAAAAAGTGTGCGTATATTTACGCAAACTTTGACGCAAAGTTAATTTTTATACATGCCGACCTGTGTGTAGGAAATGGTGCCGCACATTTTTTGTGCGCAGGCACACTTTATGTATGAGGCCCCTGTTGATCTCAGCTGCAGCTTCTGCTTCAAAATGAGAAACTTTTAGTATTTCTCTAATTATTCCTGGGATATTTTTAAGTGACCAAGCATTCGGGTGGAGAATCTACAGACTTGCAATTTTCAATGTCTAACATGTTTATCTTTCTACAATTAAGTTGTGCATGCTAAAATTGTATTTTAATGTATTTTCCCCCTCCTAATATGTGCAGTAGAGATTTAATGGATGCCACAGCCCTTATATAATTGCATCTTGAAAAAGTGTGGACTCATGTAAAGCTTGCAGTGTTCAGATGATGACAGTTGTTTTTAGCTTGTCTGTTTATGGGATTCTGATGGGTAATCAGTGCAAACTGGGCTTTTTTAGTATCAGCTCCATCTGGGATTCACATGTACCTAATTACTGCAAGCCTCCAGCGATTCCTTTTCATTCTATCAAAGCAGATTTTATACAGTGTAATGTAATATACTAATCAGCCTAGAGTTTCTTTATATGATGCATTACTTATGTAAATAAAAATGTAAAAATATCACCAATTTGCCTTAATGTTTCAGTATTGATGCCACATTAAAAATAATAGAATGTAACTCAAGACCATTTTCTTTATTTGGCTACAAACCAATCAACCTCAGCAGTTTGATTACCTACCAAAAATGACTGAAGACATGGTGGTTCACTGGAAATGAGGTAATAGAGAAATTCAATCTTGCACCTCCCCAACATGTTGCTCCACACGTGTTGTTAACTTAAAGAAGGGTGTTAAACTTTTAAGTAAAACACGATTCAATGTTTGGGTTAACTAATCTCCTAATTTTTGGTCATTAAAAAACAAAACCTGAGTAACCTCTTGGCCCTCTGACTTTTAATCAGATTTTTCAGAGATTACAAAAATGAATTAGAAAAATGTGACTCTTGCCGCTTTTTATTTCTTATAGAAATGGAGAGAGATATGCAGAGATAAAAATACAAATAGATGGATTTCTCAGCATTCAGTGTGATGGTCTAAACATAAATTACTGAATGAGATCAATCAACTCAACACTGTACTTTTGAATATGCTGTATGTAGAGGGTGTATTATCTTATATTTTTGGTTTCCAACACACACACACAAAACTGGGACAGCATATCCTATTTAAAGAACAAATACTCCTACGCTTTTCCTTTGCTTTCAAAAAATCTATTCTTATAAACAACTTAGTTTGGAGAGGGAAGTTAGTGAGTTCCCCAGACTCTAGGACTGTCATTTCCAAAAGAAATGCAAACTTTATTTCCATCTGAAAAGAGGATGACTTTGAACCACTGAGCAGCAGTCCAGTCCTTTTTGTACTTTGCCAAGGCAACACACGTCTGATGTCGCCTCTGGTTCAGGAGGGGCTGTACAAGAGAAATGTGACAGAAATGGGATTTGTAGGAGCATAGCTGCTTTTGATGCACTGACTCCAGCCTCACTTCACTCCTTGTGAAGCTCCTTCAATTTCTTAAGGTTGTGGTTACCCTTATTTTTGTTCACATTTTCTATTACATTTTTTCCTTCCACTCAACTTCCATTGATATGATTGAATACAGCGCTCTGTGTACAGCCAGCTTCTTTAACAATGATCTTTTGTGGCTTCCCCTTCCTGTGGAAGGAACTAGTTATGGTTTGTTCAAGAAATGCTTCATTCTCTGTAATCTATATAACATATGAGTTTCACTTTCTAAAATAAGTGACTAAAATATAGAACTTTTTGAGTTGAAGTGGTAAATCATTTCAGACTAGTGGAACATCTAAGCAATGCTGTGCCTAAATTAGTGTAACTGGAATTATGGCAATTTTGAAAAGGTTTTTTGATAGTTTTTGGACTGGGATGAGTTGTGTTGAAATTAGCGTATTTTGCATAACTGCAATAACACACACAAGTCATGTAATCAGCAACCGGATGTAATAGTTTTGTTTTAAGAAGACAGAGCATATGTCATTGAGAGTAAAAATGTGACTGTTTAGGAGTTTAATAGTTATTAAAATTAAAATAGCTAAAGACAAAGCCCTAATTTTTACAATGCAGTAAAATATGCATGCTTGGTGGAATTGTAAGCATAAAAACATTGATATCTTGGGGGAGGCGATTAGTGAAACTACACTTTTATGAGCTCAACCATTTCAGTATTTCATTTACGTTTCTAATTTTAGGAATGTTTGGCTTTGTTGTTGTTGGCAACTCCCACTCCAGTGACAACTTAAGCACATTTTTATTCATTCCTTTGTTTTCTTTGACACTGTTGTCAGAAAGTACTTTACACTGCAACAAATGGGCAGTGTATGTGCATGTGTCAGAGTGACTGAAAGTATGTGTGTGTGTGTGTTATCTCCCCATGACTTCCCTGAGGAATAGCTGTCCAGAACATTCCCTGTGCCTGGTAATGGCATGCTGCTATCGGTCTCTACACTGCACTGAAAAGAAATGACTTTCCAACATTATGGCTTTCCTTGACTGCTCAAGCCTGATTCAGGAGCAACGAATAAAGCCTGAGCGACAAAGCTCAACACTCATGTCAATCCATTCTTTCATTAAAAGTTACTTGTTATGGTGTTTTTGCTTTATTTGACGTTATGTAGAAAATAATAGAAGCAGTAGTGAGAACAGCGTGTTCTAACTCTTATTTCATGTAATGTTAAGTCTGCATAACCTTCATACAATTTTAATTTAAAATATTTTTCCATATCATCTCTAAATTCTCTGTCTCTTGTGTAACGACTGTTGGAAATTGATTTGCGGGCTCCAAACGGCTTTCAGCATGAAAAGCAGCAACAACTACATTACTGCTTCATTCTGGGTAATTGGTGTGTAACTAGACTGGAAGTGGCTTTCCTTCTCCTCGGCTGCAGTTTTACTGCAGTGTGTTGTACATAAAAGACAGTCTTCCTACTCAAAGCTTTTAAAGTAAGTATATGAACCTTTGTGATGAAGTCGATGTGCACTTCCTGTCTACAATCCCAGAACCTACTTACTTGCTCATTTGCAAAGTGCTTTCTGAAGCACACCTTGTTAAAACCTGCTTGTTAAAATCTGATCTCCCTTAAGGGAGAATATATACCATGCATCTTTTGCACCTGATGGCAACTCAAAATGCCTCATTTATCTTAAAGGAAAGAAGCCTCCAGAGATAAACAAGTCTACAGAGGAAGACAGGTGAACACAGAAGGATGCAAGAGCGATATCTGGCTGCTTTGCCATCACACACAGCTCTTAGGTGGCCTGTCAAACCAATCAATGACAGTATTCAGTCCAAGTTTGAAAAAGTAGACTCTCACGACAATAGCAGAAGAAACCTGTTTTACCACCTTGAATATTAACATTGATGGCTTCCTTTTATTTCTTTGCTTTTACCTGCAGAAAGTAATCGATTATAGATCAAATGGACCAGTCAGTTTAGGCTAAAGGCTATGGGTAAGTATAAGGTATTGATCTGTTTTATTTATCTCAGGTAGAATATGTGCAAGTGGTCTCAACTCTAATTGGTCCTCAGAGATGTTTCGTAGGAATGTTTTCTGGTTTATTATATTGCAAAACAATTAAATCGGCTTACTGGGTCCTTCGGTCGTCTTGTGTCTGGAAGTTCCAAAGAAAATGAGCAGTGATGTTAATTTATATAAAATGACATACTGCAGTGTTTGAAGTAGGAAAATCACTACAACATAAATAACTTAATATGTCATGCTTTAAAAGATAAAGAGCAAAGTGTAGGAAGCCGTTTGCATCTTGAGTGCCACTATTATGGAGAATCTATTGTACAAATAAAAACAGCCAGCGGATAATTAATTACAGGTGCTGAATGCTACAGTTTTAACAGGTTGTTTCAGGATTAAAAGTGAGGTTGGGTAAAATACATACCATACATCTGGAAAGTATTTGCAGCAGTTCACTTTTTCTGTATGTTGTTTGATTAAAGCCTTAGTCCAAATTTGATCAAATTTATTTTCTCTACATGCAAATGCCCCATTTTGAATTTTGAGTGATTTGCAAATTCATTATCAATGGAAAATAGTTATTTTTCATTGATATAGAAAATAACATAAATTTTTGGCATTGCCTCAATTTCTCTTTTGATGTGGTGACATATTTTAGACAATTATCTTTCTAAAACACCCAATAGTGACTCATTTTCACTTTTTTATTTGGCAGAGTCCATATTTATAAAGCTATTTCAAATATTTGAGCAAGCCATGCAATTCAACATTCCCAGGGTCTTTGCAAAAGAAGTGAGATTAAAACAAGGCCCCCAGCATGCCAGAGCCTCCACCAGACCCAGAAGTGTGCATGAGTTGTTTTTAAATAGATCCCATTGGAGTGTTTGTTGTCAAAGATAAAAAATGTTTCTAATCAAAGCGTATAATTCAAATTAGCATCCCAGTAAAGTTGAACAAACTCCTCATGTTGCATTTAATTGGCATTTAAAAAGATTACAAACAAAACACCCATGTATAAATGTTTTCGTACGAACGAGGAAAATGAACAGACTAAAACTTTTAGAGACAAGTGGCAAACTATCTAGTACTGCTCACGTCGTCGTCTTACTTCCATTGAGGCAGGGCTCCTTAAAAATGTTGGATTTAGTCTTTGATCTTTCCCTTGTAAAAAATTTTCCTTCTGTGGCAGATATTTTTAAAATAGTGAGAACAAGTGAAAAAAACATGAGCAAAGTAAAGAAATGTACAGAGGAAAAGGAAACGCCAAGAAGAGCAGGGAGATGATCTTTTATTGAAATTTCAGCCTTTAACTCCACAAAGAGCTGGCCCTGTTGACAGTTTCTCAGATCTTAGTTTTCTCTGGTGCCTGTTGAAATGGCAAACACCCTGCTTCTCAGAGTCGGGGTTGCAAGACCTCCAGTCTCTTCCATCAACACTGGTCTCTCATTCTTTACTGCTGCCTGTGGGCTTTGATCAAACTCTGGCTGCATCACATCTAACAGAAGCCAGATGCCTGTCCTTCCCTGCTTTGCTATCAATGAGGGGGAAATTTGAAATGATCTGAAGATAAATGAAGGACTAAACAATGCAGGATTCGTGTACATAAGTCTGGCTCTTTTAAAACAACTTTTTAAGGGATGTTTTGTCTCAGCCTGGTCCGATTATTTTAAGATATGATAGAACATAGTTTACACTCATCTAAGGGCTTTGCATAGCTTTTTTTTGGACATGTTTTGTTTATAGAAATGAACCTTCGGCTTCAACCTTTTATTTTTTTTTCCAACACACATCTGTGGTGATTTAAAGAAGCATTTGCTTTCTTTTTCTTCCAGAGTTTGTAGGCACTTTGAGGACTCTCTGGGCCATCTTCAGAAATAATGAGTCCCATTTCCAACACCCACACATCACCTCCTTTGCTTTCATACAAACCAAGGTTTAAATAAAATCTGACATCTTATCAAGTTGAAGTATTTTGTTACAGCCATGCTTTCAGCGCAGTGAGACTTGACTGGAAACGTTGCCATTCATGACACAGAACAGAGAATCAGATTACTCATTAAGGAAATGTGAACTTGATTGGTTTGGTGTATTTAGTATAAAGTATTAACATAAGCTGAAATATATTAGAACCATGCTTTTTTAAAAAGTTGTACATATTCATCTTGTGGTTGAAATATTTGAAGTTGTCTTGATAACGTTGTTCTGAAAGATTTTAAGATTAATGAGATATCAACAAGCTTCAGGAAGAGTCCTAACAAGCCCAAAATGAGTAAGGCTTTTATTTCCTTCCTTTGTCGATGCTTTTTTTGTGTCTGGAGCTCTTTACATTTTTGCTGAGATAAAAAGGTTTTAATGAGTGCTCTGTGCCGATTCACTCAGTTTGTGCAGCAGGGGAGCACCAGTTCTAAACTAATGAATTTCGCCACAAGTGCTGATGGAAGAAGGGAAAAAAATTAGTCTCTGGAGGGAAAATCCTCTCTGCTTCTCATTGTTGGTTTTACTTTTTTAATTCAGTTTCTCATGAATCACTTTTGTGAATTGGCATCAATGGTCAAGTTAGCAAAGGAACAATTTAATGTGACAAACTTTAAAACTGCATGTAGGCCTTTTCTTCAAAAGGAAGCAGAAAAACACAGATTTTCTGTAAATTGCAAAAAAGGAAATAATGCATGCAGTAAAAAGTCATGAAAAATAAAAACATGTATCTATTCTCTGATATGTTTGGTATAAACATTATTATGCATAATCAATGAAATGCCATTCCCACCATGACACATTGCTGCCAGCACCACCAAGTCAATTTTATTTGTACAGCACATTTCAGCAACAGGGCAATTCACAGTCCTTTACATGATTAAAGCAAATAAACCAAGCAAGCAAAGCATTACATTACAGTGGAAAAATAAAAACAGACAATTTATGTTCCAGTTATTAATCAAAAGCGGCTAAAGGATTTTAAATCTTGATTTAAAGGAACACACTGTGTCAGTATTTTTGCAGTTTTCTGGAAGTTTGTTCCACATTGGAGGAGCATAAAAACTGAATGCTGCTTCTTCATCCTTGGTTCTGATTCTGGGGATGCAGAGTAGACTAGAACCAGAAGACCCGAGAGGTCTGGAAGGTTGATATGAGAAAAGATCTTAAATGCATGTTGGGACTAAACTTTTCTGTGATTTGTATACTAAATCACTGGCTCTGAGAGTGACACTGTGAAACTTAATTTTCTTATCAAACTGAGGACTTTGAAAGGTGAAAAGTTTCTAATTCAGCTCAGACCCAAAATCTTTAAAAGTCTCCAAGAACGCTGAAGATGAGGGATTTTTTAAGTGCCAGTGAGTCCAAGTATACATCCATATCAACAAAGGAATCATTTGATCAGAAGAAGATATTTTTAAAAGCTTTTCAGAGTCCTGCAGAAAAGCTGTGGAGTGATCTGAAGAGGGCAGTGATAGAAAAACAAATCTGTTTAATCATGGTCTCTTTTCTTTACAGCACACAAATTGTGACCTTTACACTTTAGGATCCATAGAAGATTCTGGTGTTCCTGCTGACGTACCAGATTCAAATAGTTAAATCACCTTCACTTGAAGTCAAGTTCTCCAGGCACTTTCATTCATTTTAATCATTTCATCTGATTAAAAGGAATGTCCATTCCTTTTAATCAGATGGGATGAAGAGTTGCATCCAAAACTTGAAGGAAATTGGTACCTTGTGGAATATGACAGTCCCGCTTCAGTTATTTGCCACATTGCAAATTTTTCAGAAAAAGAGCATTTCTCCAATAGACGGAATAGAAACTGTGTAATTTCAACATGTTATGCAAACCACCACTGAGCTCAAATATTTTATTACTACGGTGTTTTGCAGGGTTTAGATATGTCACGATCTCAATTTTAATGAGTAATTGGGATAGTTTCCTTTTTAATAAATGTGGAAAAATAAAATAAAATTCTGTTGGGCGTGTGGGGAGTTCATGCTTGCTCTTGCTTGTTAAG
Organism: Alfaro cultratus; assembly: GCA_903066825.1. Classification (NCBI taxonomy): domain Eukaryota; kingdom Metazoa; phylum Chordata; class Actinopteri; order Cyprinodontiformes; family Poeciliidae; genus Alfaro; species Alfaro cultratus. The sequence continues at coordinate 88,237 of CAEFZX010023375.1, read as the reverse complement.
GATAAAGACTCCATTTCTCATTACAAACTTGACCTTAACTTGAAGTTCAGTGATGGTGTCATTGTAGATTTTAAAGTCCTTTAAAACAAATCTATAAAACTACAAGCAACCAATTAAAAAGAGGACCAGGCTGAGTTATGAGGCCACACATTACACTTTAGTTTGACTGTCCTTCAAGGGCGAGTCTGATCAACAGGTCATTAAAAGGGTCACAGTGTTTGAGCAGGCCTCTAAACCAGCACCCATCCACTGATAATGAGAAGAATTGTTTTTAGAAAGAGACAAAGGACTAAATTCCACTGAGAATTGGCTAAAAATACGACTTGACACTTAGAATGAAAGCAATCATTTCAACAGGGATGGATTTCCAATGGCAATTGATGCCCTTTCTCAACTTTCATGCAGAATATTACTCATATTCACGCCCTGTGACAGTAGTTGAACTCTTTCAAATTTGCATTATTCATTATCATGCAATTATGTCCAAGAAGAATTGTTGTTTTGTTTAGGCTTACTGACAAGTTTTTGTTCACCGTCCAGTGGTATGGCCAATCTTCAAATGTCAGACAAACATCAATCTTCTTTAAATTGTTTTTTTTTTATTATTGGCTAACTTTACAAACATTCACTATTTTTAGTGAATGATCTAGCAGGGTTTCCCTCAGTGTATTAGAGACTAAGCCTGACCAATTTAGGAAAGAATGAACCGGAATGTCACTGAACATCTCTTGATTCAGGAAGGATGACCACAAATGCATGCCACACTTTTCAGATTTGTATTTCTAAAACAAACTTAATATCCAGCATAGCCTTTCTTATATTCCGCAGTTACTACTCTGTGTTGGTCAATGTCGAAAAGATCAGTTACATTTATTGCAGTTTGCAGTTATGGAAAAATAGAGCTCAATACATAAAAAAGCTTTTACAACAAACTTGGGGTTTATTTTAAGCAGATTTTAAAATTATTCTTGCAGGTGTTCAAGTCTGCATTTGTATTCAGAATAGAAAACGCTTGTCAAGGTTGTCGAAGTCATACACACCATTATGCAGATTTAAAGAATCGTTATTTTTCCACAGGCCACTCTAGATGAATTGCACTGCATTCAATGTGACAAATTATTACGTTTCTCTCCATATCCTAATCTGCTCCACACCATTGCTCAAAGTGCAGCCTTTCTCTCAATTTATCAAAGTCAAAAAGTGAAAGATTGTTGATGTTTTTTCCCCTCCATCCATACGCAAATCGATCAACTACTGTTAAATGGTTTGCAGCTCTATATTTGCAAAGACAAATCTTAACGTTCACTTGAAAAGCCTGAAAAATGACTTTGGGGTGGGATCAGCTGTGGTGAATCACTGGCAGTCAGCTGTGGTAAAGCCACCCTGTTGTCATTATGCTTCCATTAAGAGTCACGTCGCCCTGCTGCCAGATGCATCGGGCTGAAACCAGCAGGACTCATCATCGCTGTCACACAGCCGCCGCTTCTGACCTTCAGACGTGAACCTGTGCTCTCCTCAGGCGATCAGTTTTACCACTTCACTGATGAGTCATTACACCCACTCTGAAATTCTCAAGTCATTTTTTGTGTGACTGTGTGCACTAACATGACACACACACACACCAATTTTTGATGGAAGTCACCACATTTAATATATTTGTAGCTAATTTTACCTTTGCCTAGTTGGCATGGTAATTATTGTCTCAAATGAGGAAGGATATTGTCTTGCACAAGTTGTAACTAAATGTGGGCTCATCAAAGTACTTTTATCTCAATATTCTCAGAGAAGCATAATTACAATATTCGTGTGCTCAGGCTTGAGCAATTTCCATTTGAAAAAAGATTTGTAATCTGGACTTCACTATTGTACATATGAATACAAAATGTGCATCTAATTTCCGATATATTGTGAAAATGTAATTAATTTTGTTACATATTAAATCTGATTAGTGATATGCGACAGTGACACAAGACATTCTTTCAGTTTAAAATGACCTTTTGTATAACCTTCAAATAGTTGGACATTAAAATATCCACAAATTGCAGTGACTACATTGTCTTCATGGAGTAACTGAATTAATGACTTCAAATGCAAATTTTGTAGCCGATTAAATAAAATTCATTAATAAAACATTACACTGGTACATAGTAGAATTTTGAAGACATTGTAAGCAATTTAGAAATAATTTTGAAAGCTGTAATTTGGAGAGAAAAAAACTAAAAAAAATTTACTTTGTCTCCTTCAAGTCCTCTGTGGACTTGAAGGAGACAAATGATTTTAAAACCACAATACAAATAATTTTAAAACCAAACTCAAAGAATCTCCTGGTGATGAAGAAGTGATCAGGAATTGGTTCTGGGTATGATAAAACTTAAGTGTAAGGCAACGAATGGGGCTGGGTGATTGTTTTTATTTTTTTCACCAAAGATGGCATGACGCTGATCTCAGCTGCTAGAAATAAGGACGTTAATCAAGTTTTCTAAATTAGATTTAGAGGTTAAAAATAAGATTATGTAAAATTCACATGCTTTTGCTGAGGATGTTGGTTATTCATAGACATTTTGGTGAAAAGACTTGAATATATATGTAATTATATGTGAATTTGAAGATGAATTACATGTTAAATTCATTTGAACTGAATATTAATCTTTTTTAAATGCATGTACACTAGTTGCTTTGTAAGGACTTTGAGATGACATTAGTTTTATTGAAATAAGTTGCAATAAATATTCACTAAAAACAGAACGTTTTGTCTCTACTTCAAAGTTTTGTGGTGCTTTTAACAATGAAGATGGTCTGAAAGATCCATGTTCTGAAAGCACTTTTTATTTGAAAAAGGGCATTATAAAAAGTAAAAAGTTGTTTTTCATTTTGCAGCATAAAAGGATATTATGAGCTCATCTTTTGGACTTAAACTGGAATTTTAGCTGCAGGCTGCTAAGATCATTTTAATATATATTCATGAATTCATGAAAAACAGACATTTCATAAAGTGGCTTTATTCTTGCGTCTGAAGGAAAAACAAACTCCCCACACACTGTTCTTGGATAAGTTTTAGCAACAAGACTAATACAATGCTGTACAATGCATATGATAAATATAATCTCTGGAATGAGTTTTGGGAGTCCTAATCTTAAAATTCTGTGAGATTGTAATGTGGCTTACAGTGAAGAAAGTGTTATCTGTGGCTTTACAGAAACCTTTAGGCTCTGACTCTAGGAGGCAGGAAGTTTTAAATTGTAGAAAAATGCTGATCTCAGAAAGTAACTTCCCCCTCAATCTTAAATGGTGTATTTAAACTCAAATAATTTATTTTTTTGCTTTCACTAAAAAGCTGAAAGATAAATTGTTCTGATATGACTTGAAAAGATTTTTTCATGGGATTTTCCTAAGCTATTGTGGCTATTCAAAATGGAATAACTCGGACAGAAATGTAATGCAGCTATAAAACCTTCAATCTTTTCCGGTTGCTCTCAATAATTCTCTTCATGCTCTTTCCTATTCCTTAGTCCTTTTGTGGGCTCTTGACCTTTTGTGAGAGTTGTAAGTGCCACTGAAAGCACTGAGAAACATGCTGCAATCAGTTGATTGAGCAGGAACTTATGAAGGTAATTTGCAGATGTACTACTGTTTTAATATTTTTATTTTTCTTTGAAGTTGAGGTGTACTTAATCTTTTTTAATCACCTGGAGCTACACACACACACACACACACACACAATTTTATCTTTATAAGCAGCTGGACTTAAATGATTAAGAAGATATTTGTTGTGATAAATCCTCTTGCTGAAACTCAGATTTTGAGTTTCTCCACAGATTATGAAATAGAGTGCACTCAGTGTCTATGCTGGCAGTTTAAAGTGGGCTTCAAGTTTGGCTGCAGTCGTGATTTCACTGCTTGGATCTGCCTGTAGCATTTCTTTTGAGAACCTCTCTTAAGATGTTGTGTAACCAAGCATTTGGTGAGTCAGCCTATTATTTATACTGAAATTAGAGGAAAAGCATGTCCTACATTTGACAAGGGAATCATGAGAATTTGTTGGTTTGAACATTCGGAGTAAGAAGTAAAGTATGCAAATGGTGGTTTGTAGTGCAGTCTATTTGATTGCTAGTTGTGTCTGCTTGTTTTCAGCCATTGATGAGGCAGCATGTGGAACTTCATGGCTCAGAGGAGCTAATTTTCTTTTCTCCACTAAAATGCAGTGCCTAGGTAGGTAGCACAGCTCAGACATTGTTGGCCCTTGTGGCCATGGCTGACATTTTCTCTCTCAGCAGGATGTATACCTGCTTCATTATGAAGACAGTCTGTCTCCTCTCCCACAGATTTTTCTTTGTGCCCAGAAAGGCTAATTGCAGCTGTTTCAGGGTCAGGGATTCAGAGGGGGGCTGCTTTACACTAACATGTACTTTTGTTGGCCTGCACTGCATGAATCTGAGAGGGCATGCTAGGCTTCAGACTCAGCTGTAGGTTGTTATGGCATCTTGGCATAAGTTTATATGACCAGCTGAGGAGGCCGTTAACTTTTCAAATGCCCTTATTGGGTAAATTAGTTGATGTAGAAACTAATAACCAAGCAACTCACATGAGAAAACTTCTCTTCAAGCTACAAAAAAGGTGCACATTTGACAATGTACGACTCAAAACGTATTTTGGTGTGTTTGATGGGCAATTGTAAAAAGGTGCTTAATTGTGGAATGAAAATAAAGAGAATAAAAAGGTCTAACACTATGGTGTGGTCTTTGTATTTAGCCCCCCGAGTCAATACTTCATACACCCGTCGGTTTTGCAAATGTAGAGAGATGTTTTCCCCAAAATGAATTCTCAGTCAGATTGGATTTAAAGTATCTGTAATCATCGCTTTTCTGGTTTCCCACAGATTTTAAGTTGAATGCAGAGCTGAACTTGGACTGGGCCATTCAAGCACATGAAAATGCTCCAATCGAAACCTTCCCACTGTAACTCTGGCTATAGATCTGGGGTTTATTTGCTACTGGAAGGTGAAGCTCTCCATCAACATTTTTGTTGCCTCGAACGGGTTTTCTTCCAGGATTGCTTTTCTCTTCCTCTCGTATGAAACAGCTTTTTACCTTTACAAAATGAAGTGTTTAATTTATTTCTCATTAGTTTGTCATTTCTTTTCTCTTGTAATTTGCAACACGCTCGCTGTGCATAGCTGTTTTGGTGGAAAAGAAATAGATTGGTCATGACAGCAGAAGCCATTAAAGTCATTTGAGCATTTCTCCCCTCACCATCAAGGTCCCTAGAATCCTATAATCACACTGATTGTGAAGCACAGCGTTTAGCAGCCCGCGCTTCTGCTTGTCCAGTTGGGCTTCTTTCTTGGACAACAAAAGACGAGGAGAGTAAACGCAGTCCGATGGTCAGTGAGGTAAAAGTGGAATGCTTTTCTTTTAAATCTCACCCTGGTTGGAAGCATCTGAGTTGAAAAGTGAACAAAATGTGAGTTTGAGCTTTTCTTCCAAAGAAACTTTGATTGAAGTGTAATTATAACTATAAGCCCTTTTCAATCAATCATGGTAAAATAAGCTGGTTTAAACTTGGAGTAAAACACTTAACCTGGATTTTTTTCCCTTTTATTTCTGAGCATTATTATAATGTTCACCCATCAAACACATTTTTCTTTGACTCATTCATGCATATTTGAGAAATCCTTGAATCTGTCATTCTCATTTTCAACGACATGTTCAGAAAATATTAAAACATCATACAACAGAATATCATACAGAAGAATCTCAAGCAGAAAATGGAAAATATTATAAAACAGAGAAAAAAATACAAATGCAACCATGATCATACTGACTAAACATGCTATAATACACATAAGTCAACAATTTTTAAAACCAGGTACATTGCTAGCTCATATGATCTGTTAAAGAGCTAGCAAACATACAAGTGAGTGAAGAAAACTTTCTCCACACGGTGACTGGACTTAAAAAACATTCTGATCCAGAGGGAGTTTGGAGTAGAGCTGCTGCTCTTTCACACCAGAATCGGTTGTTGTGATGGTTTGAGTATCTTTATATCTCCTGGGCACCTTTTTTTGAAGATTTTCCAGCAATTTCCCAAAGGAAGAAGACCCCAGAGTGGATCTAAAACTCTGGGAGGAGACTAAAAACACAGTTTTGGCTTGGGGACAAATTTGGAAAGTATCACTGAGAATAAAGATGTCTTGGTTTCCCCCATAGACCTGACAAGCACAGATTTGATGTAGTAGGTTAAAACATTTTACAATTTTATGTGTTGTCAGAAAAAATTTGAAAATACTTCTGACATGGTTTCAAAAGTACGCTGAGGCAACATCCTGGATAAGTAACATCTACATAAGTTGATAAAGAAACCATGTTTTCAGTTATGAAAGCTAAATTTAAGTGGTGACCATTTTCATGACTACACACTATCTATGAGGAAAAAATATGAACTACTTGATTAGTGTAACAAAAAACGACACATTTTCTGTCTGTTAAATGTATTGTACAGTAATCGTCTATAGCAGCATGCTCTACTGTTTACTGGCTTTCACATTATATCCCTAAAGCTTAAAGGGTCACAACTCCACCGAAAATGTGCCATCCAATACATTTGGTGAGAGTCCAGTGAATCTGGAAGTATTCTCATTAAAAGCTTGTTGTATGCATGTCTGAGTGTGCACATGTTTTTGTTCCAATGAAATTTATTTTGATCAAGTGCACTTGAGGGAGGAAAAAACACAGATCCCTTTCTCATCCTCAGAGGTCAGCATTTGATTCAGGGTTTAAATATAGCTGCTGAGTGGTGTGTTAGTTTGCCATAGCTGTCTCCAAAGCGACCATCTTCTCACTTCCCACTCTCTGACGCAGACAAAAAGCATCTGTGCAGAGAGGCAGTGTCAACCTTGCAATCAAAACCAAAGTACATCAAAGTATCACCTCATTACTTCAGTGCAAAGTGGGGAAAAATTTTTATTCTACATCTGTGTGCTCATTAAAGGGCCACAAGCATGAGCTGTTCATCTGAAATCCATCTTATATCAGAAGACTGCATGTATCTAAGCTGCAAATCACAATTTATGTGATAGTTCTGTTTATCGCTATGAAATGCTAGTACTCTGTAACCAAATAGAGGCCCAATTTAATTAGGAGTGTGTTGTATATCAGAGCAAAGGCAATTGAGTTACACATTACTCTGTATATGAACACTTCAGATGCTGGAACACGATTTTGATTTCAGAAGTTAATCCAGTTCAAAAGCCGAGATAGGCTGAAGGGTATCATCGTACTAAACAGAGCTAAATGAATCCAAAGATGAGGGGAAAAAACAGATAATGTTTACATTAATGAAATATAAGGTGTTGGAACCTCCTATGATTTGAAGTGTTTATTTTTTATTGAAAAATTTGAGGGTATATAACTCATGAGCTTGGTACTAAAGCAAAGGAATATGAGAGGTAGACATGTGCAGATGTGAGATGAAAAATGCTCCCATAGGGAATATAGATGTCTTTGATTTGGGCTTCGCATTAGCTGCCTGTACTCTGCCTCATGCAATATCTAAGTCTGCACAAACCACGTAAGTTGTGTTTCTGGACAGTATTGTTTTGATAGTCTATGTTGCTATTGTTTTTAATGAGAATACAGTCCTAAAATTAAATTTGGACGGTCTATTTTAGGGCTTGGCAACTCATAATGTGAACCGTGAACTAAACGACTTTCATTTAAGATGAGTTCCCTTCGTTTATCATCCATCTTTGATGAAATCTTTAGTCACAGAAGAAAATCTCTCTTTATGAGCTTGTAACAGTGTTCTGCGGTCTTTCAGTGGGAAAAGTAAACCGACCACAAAGATGACTTACGACAAATATGAAGCGATGACAGAAATTTTCCTTCTTCAGGTGCCTCTTTTCCCTCTCCCTCCATTTAACATCAAATAAGAGAACTATATTAAAATTCATTCATTGATTCACACGATTTCTATCAGGTTCTTTTCTTCCCTTACGATATATTATAACTTGTTTGCATTAATTGTGGCTCTGATCCCCATATGGAGTAGTTGGCTCTTATGAAACATAACAGATTTAATAAAAATCTTATGCTGGGAGATTATGTTTAATGGCGTCGCATAATCACAGAAAGTCAGCAGGACTCACATCTCCCTCCTTATATTCGGCTTTTCTTCTGGTCTACTAATCATGAACTATTACCTGTACACTAAATTAACAATTCACAATCAGTCACCTTATGACCACAGTGTTGGTAATGTATATGTCAGACTTGTAATTAGAGCATGGCTAACCAACACAGAGACCAATGTCCTAGTAAAAGCATTCTGGCAGCACTTCATAAAAAACTTTCTGCACTTAAGTAGTTTCTGTTTGTGTGTTTTTACATGCAGCATGGTGAGGCTGAACTAAGGTGAAATTAGGCCAATAAGCAAACTTGATATTAAATAGTAGCCCACTTAAAACATCCTATTTTTTAACAATTTGGTTTGTTCATGTTTAGCCGTTTCGCCTTCTCAATTCCTTCTGTGTTTTTCTCCTCAGATTGAAGATATCATCACTCTCATCCAGGACGAGACCGAAGGCGTGCCCATCCGAACCGTCAAAAGTTTCATGACCAAGATCCCCAGTGTTGTTACAGGTAAGAAATGGAGTGAAGAAAGTATTTGGCAGTAAGGTGCCAGAAATGACAGAGTTGGACTGACAGGCTCTGCATGGTACAAACATTACCTGCAGCGATACATAACTGGATGACAGTAAGTGTCTGGTGAACAGACAAAACGACATCCTGGGGAAAGCTTAAAAGCTTTGAGAAAACCCCTTTTTCTCTTTTTATTCCACTGTAACTTGCCAGAGGAAACATGTTTTAGCATTTTTCAATGGGTCACCATCAAAATGACTTCTAGTCATAAAAAAGTTCTTTTTTAAAATATGGCTTTTCCAACAAAACTCACAAGTCAGCTGTGAATAGTTCAACTTACTGTCTTGCTTTAAACCTGCCAGTAAGCCAAATTCTTCAACTCTAGGAAACCTTAAGCTAAATTATTGTGCCAAGATTAATAACTTCTAGGAATACTTTTTTTGCACACTCTTACATAAATTAAACAAAGGTTTGTAAATGTTCTGTAAATTATAAAAGAATTCTGAAATATGAAATTTTGGAGCCACTCAGTGTTACCTTCCTATTTCTCCTTGAAAAGCTTTCTGAGTTGCTAATGAATTAATTGGACATAATTGTGATTTCACACTACTTTTATTGAAAATATCTCAAATGATTAAGCCATGGCTAGAAGATGATTATTTAAAAGACTGGCTAGAGGAATTTGACTAAGTCCCAGAACTTGACAAGCTACATTTACATTTTCACTTCTGTAAAAGAAACACATATATGATCTTTGTGGAGCCAAAGTGGTGGTGCTGTCAAATGTGAAATTTTACTACTGCAGTTAAAGAAGAGTAGTTGGGAAATAAACTGAAGCCAGTTTGGTTTCCAGTTTGAAACTGAATGTTTAAGATGACTTTCAAACAAAATGTGCTAGAAGTTTATGCTGTTATGTTTATTGAACTGTTCAAATCTATTAGTTTGGTTTCGATAAAGATATCAAAATGCAAGTAGCTGCTGATACAAACATTTACCCAATTGGAAGTCATGTGGTTGTATAATGTGATAAAACATAAGGTCATCTTTTTGACCTGGGGATTTTCACACAGTTGAAGTGGGGCTTTCATAGATGCAGAGCGAAATCAAAGAACAGACAGAAAAGACAAAAGTTCAAACCATCTCTTCTACTGATGAGAATGGGAACAGATTATAGCCCAGATTTTGTCTTTCTACCTGAGTTTCTAAGCCAAACGAGGATTTAACATAGAGCACTGCTTGCCAACAACTGGTTTTGTGTCTGGTGTCTTGAAGTTGAGGTATTAACTTCTCATGACAGTCAAGAGAGTGTTATACAACTACAGTCTTTGTTCAGAAGCCTCTTCAGGTTTGTAGCAAGACTGACTGCTACCTGAACTCCTTCCTGCCCACAACAATGACTCTTTTAAGATACTTTGATAATCAGGGTTGCAACATTTCATTTCCATTTGGTTAAATTAAGTATTATTTTTATTTAACTGAAACTTCTAGAGAAAATTTGCCAAAATATGACCTGCAGCAACACAGAAAATCAAATGTAAAGTTAAGGTGACATAAACTAAAACCTGTTTCTATGCTGTTTCTGGCAGTTTAGGGAAATGACATTATGTGTCTAGATACTTTACATGGCAGCAAATTGGACATGTCATGATGACTATAAAGGGATTAAGTCAGTAAACACAGAAGAGAATAGGACTGGGTTCAACTAAGGAAACTAAAAATGACCATCTCAACAATAACAACAAACAACAAAAAAGAAGCAGATGTTTAGATAAGTAGCACCATTTCACTTTAGTTACATTTCATTCTGGTTATGTGAAAGCTCTGCACCTACTACACAGCAAAAATATCTGAATAGCTGAAGAGAAGGTGGGAGGACAACATGTAATTAAGTGTTTGGGAAAGAAACTGTAAGAGGAGGAATGGAATGAGTAATGTCCTCCTACTATGAAAGGACCCTTAAGCAAGGCAATCAACTTTCATCTGCTTCAGTGCTGTCAGATTGTTGCTGGTTAAAATGTGTAAATACAGTTTAAAATCAGATATAAAAGACACCACAAGCTTGTTGAACTGTGATAGGGATGTATATCGGCCACCTTGTCAGTAGGATGTGTTTGGAAAGCGCAGGACTGATGCATTGTGGGAGGCTATGAAACATCTTAAACAAACAATGGAAACAAGAAGAAGCTTTTAACATTTCCCTGTTTTCTGTGTCATTGCCTCAATGCAAGATGTATTACCCAATATGCCATGAGCAGAATGTGTCAATAAACACAATTACCACAGCAGTGGATGAATGTGTAGAGAAGAAGCTGAAACGTTTGCATCCATGTGCCTTAGCCTGGGAAACTAATGAATGATGGGGAATTAAACGGCATCTCATTCAGAAGAGCAGCAGGGAAGCAAAAATGAGATCATTCTCTCTGGGAGAAACAAAAAGGCTTTTTAGGCTTTTGGTTTGTCTAGGTGAGGTATGCACATTACAACATATTGATCTTCTATGCATGAAATTTTAAGGAATTATTTCTGCTATTCTTAATATGCTAACAGGATCATTAATCTTTTTATATATTTCTCCCTTTTTCTTCTTCTGAAATTGGTTTAGGGATATTACAAAACTCCCAAAAGTAGCCAAAGTCAAATGTATTTAATTTTGCTTCTTTTTGTATTTTTTTTTCCCTTTTAGAAAAATTCTTTAAAGTAGTTTTTAATTATGCAAATCACATGGTTGAATTTTCTCATGCAGGCGCAGATATAGTACAATGGCTGATGAAGAATTTGTCCATAGAGGATCCAGGTATGCTCACAAAACAATATTTGTGTTAATAGTCAAATACTTCAAATGTGAAATGTCTAAAATAAACAAAACATTCATAGACTTTTGAATGTTTGTAGAATCTTTTTGTAGCTCAAATTACACAAGTAGTTTTGTCTTTAGATTATGGAGTTTTACATAGGAATATTATTTTCCAAGTTTGCATAATTTTGGAAAAGGACAAAGTATAGCAAATATTTGTATTTCTCACTTTATTCCCTATTCAATTTGTCCATAGATGGTTTGTCTTAAATTGTGTCCTCTGTAGTAATGTATTCATAATGCATTTATTTTTTGTGCTTCAAGAATTGCTTGAAAGAACAGGGAAAATTAACACCAAATTGAGAAATGTTATCATTAAAATGCATACAAACCCTGAAGTTAAGAGTCTAACATTATTTAGTGATAATGCCCTGATCCAGGAAAGTAATGATGATGATTTTTGTTTAATAGACCATAGCTTTGTTTAATAAATCAGTGTTTCTACCAGCACACCCCAGAGCAGAAAGCTAAAATAAGTCCTTTGTAGATGCCTGGAATCTGACTCTTATTTTAAGCTATAGCTGTTAATGACTGTTCAGATTTTGTACTTTAACTTTGTGCTCACTAAGAGATCACCACCTTTGTAGATTTTGCCTCAGATCCAAAGGAACAGTTTGATTAGTACTTTTTTTTTTTTTTTTCAGCTGAGGCCATGCACATCGGGAGTCTGATTGCAGCTCAGGGATACTTTTTTCCCATCTCTGATCACGTCCTGTGCCTCAAAGATGATGGAACTTTATACCGCTTCCAGGTGAGAAGGAAGATCAATTATGCAAAGAAACTATGAGAGCAAAAAGGAAATGTGCCTAACCTTAACAATAAGGTCATTGCTCAAAGAAAACGTAAGAAGATAAGAGGATCAGGAGAACAAAGGCATATTAATGAGGGGAAAAATATTGTTTTACATCTGATGTTGTGTCTCATATTAAGTTTTGAACATTCAAGAAAGCCTTTGAATTTAATAATAATTCCTTATTGCACTTATTGCGTGTGACGTTAAGCTGACAGAGTGAAATTTTTTTTTATATATAACCACCTGTTTTTCTACATTTTTCCCCTGGACAAATGGCATCATTTGTTCATAGAAATTGGTGATGTTCAGAGCAATCATCAAATGAAATATTTCATAAAGCATAGGAGCCAAAGTTTGTTAAATTTTTAAATCATGGCTCTTATTAAGTAAAATTAAATTATGGGCCACTATAAAGAGAAATTCTCTTTGTTCTCTCTTGTTTCTAGAACTGACAGAAACCAAACTATAGATTTATTAGCAGAGAGAATATATATTTTACATATCCAAACATCAGCATCTCAGCTTTAAGCCACATTTTATAGAATCCAGTAATAACTATTCACCAATTGCTCCAACCAGGCCCAAAAAAGGTTTTGCATCTTTGCTATTTGCTATATTAAAGACACATCATAACATAATTTATTGAATAAGACTGTCTGGCATTCACATGCAAGTTTTGGCTTTATTCTTAGCACTAGAAAAGAAAAAGCCTTCCAGTGACAGGGGCTGCATCAGCACCTTAACCTCCTCTCCCTGCTCCTCTGTCCCCACCAACTTGCAACACAAAGTTACACCTTTGGTCTGAACTTCTGAGTTTTTTGTTTTTTTTTGGTTTTCAAATGAATCGCACAATAATTTCCATCTGAATTTACACTTTTTTGATGGATTTTGATCCATCCATCACAGACGGCAGAGGCAATGAAATCACAAATCCCGTTTTTTTATTTTATTTTATGATACAAAAGGGAAGTAACTTGTTTATGTCCTCAATTATAAACTTGCATGAGGTAAGATCAGAGTTATCTCTGTGTAGCATGTTCTTTGTTCCTGTAGAGCTTTGTTGAGAACAGGAGCAGCAGTTTAATTAAAGCAGACAGCAGTGCACTGCGGTGCTTTGACCTTCATTCTTGTCTTTCAAAGTGAAGTGGAGAAGCAGCCAGTGTTGGAGGAGGCCAAAAACATTAATAAACGACATCAATACGGATTCAAGTGAAGCAAACAAGCCACAAGACAAAGAACCACATAATAAAGAAATCAAGAAAGCTCTTCTCACCCTGAAAAGAGAATCACGAACCTTTTATACATAAATGTCAACGTTATTCATCAGGATTTTTTTAAAGAACACATGGCAGTGCACGCACATACTAACCCGTTATTCTTTGCACCATATTGGCCCAGATTTAATTTATTTTGTTGTATCTTATATATGTGATTATCGTATGATGTCACAGTAAAAAAATTATAAATAAATAAAGGTGATTGTCATCTCTTTGGTTTTCCAAATATTTTTGGATTGTCTCAATGTCTGGATCAAAGCAGGATAACTGATTTTCTTTTATTGTTTTGCTTTAGGCGCCGTATTTCTGGCCATCCAACTGTTGGGAGCCTGAGAACACAGATTATGGTAAGAATTGCTTTAAATTGTAATGAATTTCAATTTAATATTGTGCAAACTTTTAATGCTTTTTTTTTTTTTTTTTTAGCATAACCTTTTTACAGGTGTGACAAAAAAGCTATATTGCTAGAGAAAGGACTGGTTACATTAAATAACTCAAACGTTCTTCAAATATTTTAATTTTACTTAATGCTTCAGATTCACTGCTTTGAATAAATGAGATCTGATTCCTGCACACTGCATGAGATGATCTCAAACCATAATTCAGTTTTAATTTGATACCTTGTGCATTATCTGTCATTTAAACAGGTATTTTAACATTGAAACAAAATGAATAACTTTACTCATCATAAGCCTGAAAGAATTGACCAAAGACAATCCCAAGATACTTTACTTTTAAGTGTTGCTGCACCACTTTGTAAATTTACTCCTGAATATTTTTAAATATTTGAGGTGGAGACAGAAGACACGATCGATTAGGGTTTTATTTTAATGAAGTACTTCTTTAAATTGGGAATTTAATGCTGATATTCTGCTGATGCAGTTTGTCCTGATTAGTATGCAAACACATGGCTGCATTAGGCTTTAAGCTTCAGATGAAATGAGTTTGATTCTCACAGGATGTCATCATTTCTCTATGATCAGCAGTTAGAGCAGAACTACTTCTGCCTACTAAACAATCCTCGTTTCCACACATTCCACTTACATAGACTCTACATAGTTGTATAGTGCTAAAAAATATTCATAGCATTGTACTTTTACATTTTGCCACTTAATAACCATAACTTCAATGTACTGTATTAGCTTTTGTATGTGATGGAGCAGTACAAAGTAGTACTTCATATGTACAAATCTGTGTTTGTCTTTCTAAATTGTATCTAATTTAAGTGTGAATAAACTTTAACAAACATACAGTTTTAAAATGTTTCATTTTTATAAAAAGGTTTAGAATTATCCTGTCAGGATATTTGTTTTGTGATGTAACTTGAGCATCTGGCTGCTTCTGCAGTTTCTTCCTGATCCTTAAATTACATTTTCCTTTTGAAGACTGAATGCATTTTAAAGGCTAGTTAAGACTTATCAAATTAGAAACTACATGCATCCCAGATAATCACAACTGGGATGTTCTAAATAACGATCCAACCCCACTCAACATGTATTAACGTTGCATTTAGAGCATCAAGACCCCATTCAGAGATAGTCTGCAATGAATTTGTCCAGGTTAATTATCAATCCGATTTCAAATGTTATGTTTTATTTCTATTGAAGCTTTCTCAAAATTAGTTTTTAAACAGTTTTTAAAAACTGCTTTAATCACTTAAATTACTGAAGACTTAACTTTTTAAGATATGCAACCAAAATAAATGTAGTTGTTTCAGTTGTACTGACAACAGCTCTTGTTTGCCTGTTGAAGATTCATGTAATTTTATTCAACATTTCAGGTTTAATGCTAACCTGCTATGCTGAACATACCAGCATGGTGGTAAAAAATGGCAGAAAAGTTGGCTAGTGGAAAAGTTAAATGTGTTAATAGCATTTCTTATGTCATTAAATGTTTGTAATTTTACAGAAACATCACTAAATCTGCTCATGTTTCTCTTGTTTGCTCAGTTAACTCTTTTCTTCAGGCTAAATGTTTGCAAATACATCTTGAAATATGAAATGTGAACAGAGCTTTTAATAAAGTATAACATTGTCAACATTGTTTTTTTAATGGTAGTTGAAGATATATTTTATTGTGTTGTCATAGTACCAATATCTATCAATTTCTTAATATTGGTAAAAATGTATATATAATACAGACAGAATAAAAGTTTTCCAACTTAATTTGTTTTAATATAAATACCTATAATTTATTTAATAGCAAATCTGAGTGTAAATACAAATAAATGCTTACTGAAAAACACTGAGACATGGCCAGCGCTTCTGTGTTTTTAAGAGGACCAATAATCAATCCCTGTTCCACCTCCTGCACCAGGTCACATGGTTCATGGATTTGGATGAGGGTTTAAGATTTTAGAGTATCTTCATAATCTAATAATCTTAAAAATCGTCAAACACCTTCACACTGATAATTCTCTGCACATCTACTTGTGAGAAAAGGCGCTCAGGAGCCATAAGTCTACACTGATAATAGGACACACATGAGCTGAAGGATTATGGGTATGTTCTACTGATAAATTCCTGGTTTTAAACCCTCTTTTCTCAGCTATCTACCTGTGCAAGCGGACCATGCAGAATAAGACGAGGCTGGAGCTGGCAGATTATGAGGCAGTAAGTGCAGAAATGCTCTTTTAAGTTACAACTATTTTGTTTTGAGCCATCGTTAGGCAGGAGGGCTGAATCTCGGTTTTATTATTTATTCCCAACAGGAGAACTTAGCCAGACTACAGAGGGCCTTTGCAAGAAAGTGGGAGTTTATCTACATGCAGGCTGAGGCGCAGGTCAAGTAAGTTTTGTCACCAAGTCAGCACATGAATATAATGTGCATGAACTTCATTTATTTACAATAGAAACAGACAAATAGACATTAGGAACAAGAAGAAATTATCAAGTATTTTCACGTCAACATCCATTCAGAATTGACCTTCACAATTTATCCGTAATGGCAAAAAACACAATAGGAAAAACATTTTTGAACAATCTTTAAAATCGCCTTATCCATTTAGCCTGAAGGTAAAAAACAGATATTTTCCCAAGTTGTCCCAAAGGTTGGACAATTTGACAGATTTTATCAAATAATTATGAGCTGTATTCTCTTCAAATATAACTAAGAAACTATTTTTAAACAAGCACTGGAAATATTCCACACACCAATAAGGCAATGATAATAACTTTGCAAAAGGATTCCTATGGATTTAAAGAAGTTAGAGCCTCACACCACTTATTTGTTCAACCTATATTTGCATCTCTTGATTGCAAATGTTTAGATTTAAGCACACAGTGAGCATTCATAACTATAGTAAGTGAGAAAGAAAAGTGATCTTTCTAAAACCCTGTTTTTTACTTCAGTAATTGTACATGAAACAAAACAATAATGCAGTTTTTTAACCTACACAATTTTCATTTTTAAAAACAATTTAACATAATTCTTATTCTCACCACTATTCCTCTTCCATATCCTTGAGTTTTGACTTGAGTCTTTGATGGAATGAGGATAAGATGGAAGTTTTGTTTCCCACTGTGTCTCGTCTCACTTGCAGGATCGACAGAAAAAAGGATAAAACTGAGAGGAAGATCCTTGACAGCCAGGAGAGAGCCTTCTGGGACGTCCACAGACCAGTGGTGAATCTTTTTTTGACCAACTTATCCATTATCTGCAGACTCCAATTACAATCTTTACACTGTATCATTGCAGAAACTCCTGTATTGACAGAAAAAAATATTTTATGTTCATTTTCCTTCAGCCTGGATGTGTTAACACCACAGAAATGGACATAAGGAAATGCAGACGCATGAAGAATCCTCATCGAGTTAAGAAGGTATGAAGTAAAGAGTCTTTACACACAAATACTTCTGATAAATTCTAGTTAAATTGTAGTTTTTTGCATGTGCCTCTCTCTGTGTTGAGCAGGCACATCCTGGGACCAAAGATCATTTGCTGTATTTTTGATATTTTTTCAGAAACCAAGGCTGTTTGGTGGTTAAATTCAAACTGAACTCAAATCTAAGTTGATTTATGATGTTCTTTCTGCTTTGTAGCAAAACTGCTTCCATCTTTAAATTCTCAAGGAAAATGCACCAAAGGTGGTGCTAACCCAAGGCGGCATTTATGTAAAAAATACCCCACTAGCAATGTGAGAACACTCAAGTGCACATTTAATCAAATAACCTGCTTAGCTGTCTTTTTTTTTTTTATATGATCCAGTCAGTGTACGGTGTGGTGGAGGAGGGAACACAGTCACAGAGTCCCATACACACTTCGTTACACCACTGCCGAAAAGGGACGAAAGAGGATGTAGAAAAAGAGGTAAGAATGGTGTTGATGGCATAATGTATGCACCTTTATCCTGCGTGGCTTTTTATCACAATATGTTTCATGAAACAGTAACACAAACCAGAGATGGTTCCTGCCAACAAAATCAGAAACATCTTATTTATTTATCATACAATTAAATAAACAGAATTTTTTCTTTACAGATCTTATTTCTGAACACCCAGCTAGATCGTCACTGTTTGAAAATGTCCAAAGTTGCTGAAAGGTAAAGAAATGTACACCTCACAGACAAAATGAAAACAGATATTAAAGAGCTAAGCCAGGTTTTTGCAGGCTGCACAGTTTCAAGGCGACTGCAGCTTTTCTCAGTAGGGAGCCAGTTTTAATAAGTTTTTCTTTGTTTTTTTCTCAATTAATATTTGTATTCATTGAGAATATGCTATTTTCTTCTGTTACAACAGGAATAGAGATCATTTAAAATGTTGATGCTCCAGCTCATCCTTTGGTGACTGCAGTTATGTGCAATAAAAAGAGGGAGAAAATAAACCTTTGGAAGTGTTTATAACACTCCTGGGATAAAAGTTAGAGACCGCTACTACATCTCTAATGGTGCTACCTCTGCTTCCACAATTAATTTGTTAATTCAGAATTCAGTTTTGAAAGCTAAATATTTTTGAAAGCTAAATATTTTTTTTTAGTACTGCCTGCCTTGATCTGCATATTTGAAAATTCTTCAAATATGCAGAATTTGAAGAATTCTGCATATTCTTCAAATTCATATTTTAAAGTTATTACTTTGTGGAGTTATTTTTCTCATAAATAGTTGATAACAGAGGAGTTATATCAGAGATTCTTATACATTTTCTCTTTATTTAAATGTTTCTGTAAATCACACTACTGTGTTTGTTTTACATCTGCATTAAAAAAGTGACTTGGCTTCATCTTTTAACTATGATTCATTCAAATTTTAACATCCATGTTTGTACATATGTACATAAAGGCTTTTTAAAGAAGGAGTTCAAGATTTGATTTTAGTATCTTGCCAAATATGACACAACATAACATAGTAGGAGTGAGGCAACTAGAAGACTTTTGTTCCTGCAGAACTGCAACTTGTGCCTGAGTTTTGTAACAGTATCAGTGTTTTATTATCTCATCTTTTTGTGTTAATCCATGTGTGTTTTCATATACCAGCCTGATAACCTACACAGAACAGTTCATGGAGTACGACCCATTTGTTACCACACCAGAACCATCTAATCCTTGGACCAGTGATGACCCCACTCTCTGGGACCTGGAGATGAGGTACAAAAGCAGAAACATCAGTTTCACAGAAACTCAGAAAAAAAACAATTATTTAAAACATCTGTATATTTCATATTCAGATGTTTAACATTAGGGTTCTTAAGGGACCAAAAGAATTGAAACTGAACTATTTTTTTAATTATAAATAACTCAAAATGAATTAGACTGGGCTCCTAATACTAAAAAGAGACTTGTAATCATTTTTTAAGCCATGACATTCAAACCACCTCACACATGTGGGGTTTCTGAGTCAAACTGTTTTTTCAAAAGAAGAAAAAATCTGAAGAAGGTATTAGAGCTCTTCAAGCCATAATTTAAATTCAATATTTAGTGCCCAACCTATTGCAAAAACCTAAGTAAAGGCACAAAGCCTTTGTTTGAAATGATACATTTGTGTGCCTCTTTTACAGCACCTGTAAAAAAAAAAAAAATTACAGTAATTTTTTATGTTACATTTTTGCTTTTTCAATTCATCAAAGGCTATTTGTGTATTTTATTGAACATGTTTGAATTGCAGGATAAAGGATAAAATACCTTAAGGGGGTGAAAACTTCTGATTGACGCTTTATAAAAAACATAATTGTCTTAATGTCGTCGGTAGCTGAACAATGGAGTAATTTATGTGCTATCTACAGCAGAATAGGAATAAACAAGCAATTAGAGTACTGAGTTTGTTCTGTATAGAAATGCAATGTATATGCAGCCATGAATAGCACAATTGCTATTGTACCAAGAATAGCATTAAATAAACTAATGAATCTCACACTTGAAATAAAATGCACTCAATTGCTTCTATGTATTTACTATGTCTCCAGAGATATTAATGACAACTGAATTTAGCCAATGACTGTTGCAACTGGTAATTTTTTAAAAAACCTGTTTCCAATCCAGACCCTCTTGTTTAAATTGTTTAATTGTTGCTTCATCATTTCTTCAGTTTGATTTATCAAAGATGCTGCTTTCTGTTCCAGAAATTCAAATAGCCATGTGATGCTACTGATAGTTTGCTGAATTATTAATGAGAGACTCAGGAAATGTAGCGGGTGAACATTACTTTCAACAAGTTGAACTGTGCTCTGAACTTCTGACCTCACTGAATAATGAAAGACTTAATTAGAGCAGACACATAATCATGAAGCCTAATGCATCTTAATAATTCATCCAAATCGATTTAAATTTGGCACAGAAGAATATGTTCCATGTAGAAATCTAAGCAATGTGATTCCTGATGAACGTTGTCATGTGGAGCGTTGCAGTCACTACTATTCCATCAACACTAAACCTTTGTCACAATACCGACATGAATTTTGTTAACATGGATTTTTTTCTGGTGATTAACATGCAACCTTTTCTTTCAGATATCGTCTTCTTCTGTACGCCAATTTATTCTGAATCTTTTTTTTAAAGATGGGTAAAGTCTTTAAACTATTTTCATTTTCTCTCCACCTTCTCTCGTCTCTCCTAGCAAAGAACCGAGTCAGCAGAGGGTAAAGAAGTGGGGTTTCTCCCTGGAGGAGGCTCTGAAGGATCCAGCAGGACAGGATCTGTTCCTCAAGTTCCTAGAGTCAGAGTTTAGCTCAGAAAACCTGAGGTGAGTCAAAATAGAAACTTAGGATGAGTGGACATGTTTCAATCAGTTTTACAACCAGAGTCTTTCAGAACGTTTTCTATTTAGGCATTACATGAAAAACATGAACCTAAATGTGCAAAAGAAACATCATTTCAAAGTTATATCCATTGATTTAATGTTTCCATTTACTCTTATGTACAACCATTTCTTTTTCCTGTAAGTAAATATCATTTCCTGCTGTTGGTAAGGAATTTGTGGCCCATCTTTATTTACAAATGTAATTTAGTTGAGCTTTATCATGATTAAATATTAATAATTTGCAAATCAAAGCAGTGATTGAAGTCTTTAGTGAGCCATTAATACACTATGCTGTTTCTCAGACACTATGTTGATGATATTCTGCTTTTGCTTTGATTGGATCATTGTCTTGAAAGGTGAAATTTTGTCACGCTTCAGGTATGAGAGAGGGAGTCTTACATTTGATTTGATTAGATTTAGATTAATCTATAATTAATTTAATCGCTCAGTTGACCAAGTTTACAGTAGAAGTTGCTTGTATTGACATACTGTTTGGTTTAGATGACCAATGGTTGTGCCGTTTGTTAAAATGTTCTCATAACATTGCTATATCTGACCTTGGTGTGAACACACTCTTGGTACAATGGATAATTGTCTTGAGTTCCCAATTGTGAATAATCCTTGTTGCATTCTTCTGTATTTAAAAATAAACATGGCAGAGACCACTTTCTTCTGACGTCCACCTCTTTAAATACTCTGGAGCTCCAAAAATTCATCCTTTAGAGAACAACTCTTCCTCTTTGGTGTTTACCTAGTCATCTAAAGAGCTGCTCCTTGCTGCTTGCCTGCTGAAGTACAATGGAAGCACTGAAGTAGAGCTCATTTTTTCATGCTGTTTTTGCACATTGGCATGGTATTAAGATTGTGGGTTTTTTTTCATTGCAAGTGTATCTTCACCTCCACATTAATGACTGTGTTCATTTTAGAGTAGCTGTTTATTGATTTGCAGAGAAAATATGAAATTCATCCCTCATTTAGACATAAAGATTTACACACAACATAATGTTTCGCCTTTCATGCTCACAGCAGCAATAAATGTTTGTGTTTTTGTACTGTTAGTTGGAGGGAAGCAGTGATAGAGATGAACTACTCCAGTTGAGGATGTTGATGCCTCTGAGCCTGATAAAACAGAGAAATGCACACACAGCAAGATGGAGAGGAGCGATACAGACCTGTTCAACCATCAGCTGTCCCACATGAATTCAGACTCCAGTCTCTAAACCCTTAATTGTGTTTGGTTTTATGAGGGAGCTTTTGGAGCATTTCTAGAGAAACTGAGAGTGAATCAGAAAAGTAGACCCTAGAGGTGTTTCTCTCTATATTGCTAAAGCAGTCCACAGATCAATAGAGAGAAAAATATATATTAGAGGTAGTCATCCTGTGGCTTTGAGATGCAGCAGTTGACTAACGGTTTTAATTGCTTGGAAGTTTGTGGATTTTTAAAAAAAATATATGTTCAAAACACATTTGTTCTCATGAGCATACTTGTTGTTTTTTTTTGTTTTTTTTTAAAACAAGCTAATGAAAATATAGTGTCTCTTGTGATGTACAATTTACTGTTATACAACTGCTTTTAGCTTGAGGTAAGTGAAGATTTGCAAAACATTACCCAAAACATTTTAATTAAAGATAACTTGTAGGAGTATCACAAATGATGCAGTAGTCAGTATCTGCAGCTGATTTTTATTTTTTTTTAATAAAGTTCTGAACTGCCCATATAGACTTGGACAAACTTTGATTTTTTTTTTCTGAACTATAACATAAATCTAAGAACTGAATTGAAAACCTTTTATTTTAGCCTTCCTGTTGCGAGCAGTCCTTCATTATTTATAATAAATCTTGAAGTGACCTTGTGGAGCGTGAGAAATAGTAGTGTATTCATATTTTAAAATGAAGACAAAACCATTGTAAAGTTCACATTTTGAGCTATCTTTGACATTGTACAGTAGAAATTTGTACAGCTGGCATTACAAAAACAGAAATGTCCATGTCTTAAAAGAGAATACAGATCCTTACCTTAACGCTGAGATATCTAAAAGGCTCCCAGTGTTTCAGAATCTAGTATGTTCCAATGCAGACAGAGGTTGAAAGCTCAAAATGATATAACAGAGCAACTAACCTTTGTTCCAACCTTCTGCTTATCTTCTAAAAATCTAGCTTCTTCTCACTTTCGTGCAACCTGAATGAACCACAGGCATGTTTTGGCGTAATAGTTTCCTTAAATTTCTGTCCTTCCTCTGGCTTTATATTAAGCAAGTTTTATTTGGCAGGACTTGGAAAAAGAAATACATGCCTTTATTTCAAAGATGGCTTGACTGTCAAGCATCCCTCTCACGTCTTCAGGTTGCTCAAAATGTTGCTGATTGTATTTTAACTGGTACACACAGACATGAGCACATCTCACTTGTCATGTCCTCCTTTCACTGGCTTCCTTTATTTTACTGAATTAATTTCAAAGTCCTTAGATCATCTGACCAGCAGCTTTTAGTTGTTCCCAAAACGAGGCGGAAATTAAGAGAGTGAATTTTTTTCTGTTGTGGCTTCTTAACTTTATGCCTTTGAATATTAGATGAGCATCTTCACTTCCTGTTTATAAGTCTCTTATGAAATACATATTTTTTTGCATAGCTTTTTTGACAGAGCGTGAATTGATGTTTTTAATTGTCTGTGATGTGGTTTTATGTCTTGATTTTTATTTTTTGGTTTGTCTTTGCTTTATGCAGTACTTTGGGAAAACGTCAGATTTTTTATTTTTTTTAAAATTTGCTTTATAAATAAAATGTATTTGAATTACACATCTCATTGATACTAATAGCTAAATTTGAATCTTCATACTGCAGTATCATCCAGACTAAAGGGTTATGTTGGTAGCACTGGAGCGTTTTCATATGGTTCATTCTCACCAAGCTTCAAAGTGGCTGACCAGTGATCTGCAAATTGTTTTCAGGCATTTCTAAGTATATTGTAAATTAAATACATTACAAAAACACATTTAAAATCAAATTAAGACAGAAGTTCTATTAGAATTACATTTAAATGCTTGGTAACACTTTTTTTTAAAGGGGTGTGCATAAAACTGACATGAGCCTGTCAAAACCATGACATAACACATGTCATGAACATGAATGACTCTTCATAAATGTTCATAAACTGTTGTCATTTGGTAAATAATGCAAAAGTGCACTAAAAGTTGCATTAAAAGTTCATTGAGAGTGTCAACTTTGCATTATTCAGTAAATAATTACACTTTTAATGCAAAGTTCAGTTAGAACTTGCATCAAATGTAAATTAAGTGTCAACTTTGTATTAAAAGTGTCATTATTTACCAAATGACACTTCATGACAGCAGTCATAAGTATTTATTAAAATACCTTCATATTCATGACAGGTGTCATGCTCATGCTTATGACAGTATTATACACACCTCTTCAAATAGTCTTGCCATATGCCTTGATATATTTTTCCACTTTTTTCGCCTGACCAATATGTCTGGCAGCAGCAGCAGCTCTAAAGCCTAAAACACACAATAAACACCAATCGCCTAAATGAAAGCGATGTAGACCGGTATCAAGATTTAATATAAAGGTTCTCCCAAGAGGACAACCTCACAAAGCGCATTAAAGTACATTCAGAGCCCGACAGGAGTTTAAATCAACTTTCTGAGCTTTGGCTTAGAGAAAGGCATTAAATGAATAAAGACCAGGTGAAGAGTCAAAGGCTGATAATGACTAACAAGTGAATGCAGAGCAAGACGAAGTGTTAAGTTGCTCACGCTTGAAATGTCCAATTTGCTACTCAGAGAACACAAAGGCAAAAACAAGGACACACTCATAAATCACTTGAAACATTTGTTTAGTTCACATGTGAGGTTTACCATTTCATTTGTTCAGATTTGAAGTATGGGACTTTTATGACTTATAGCAACCAGTCACTTCAGGAAGAAATCCAGATTGTTAATTGAAGGAAAAACTTTACTTTTGATTAAAAAGTTCAAGTAGTTGATGATTATCACCTTCTATGCCCCTTGGTCTTGACTTTGGATTTAAAAAAAGTACAAACTTTTGTTCAACATCGATCAAAAGCAGCTTTAAAATA
Source organism: Alfaro cultratus (assembly GCA_903066825.1). NCBI lineage: Eukaryota > Metazoa > Chordata > Actinopteri > Cyprinodontiformes > Poeciliidae > Alfaro > Alfaro cultratus. Next base: position 63,354 of record CAEFZX010023375.1, on the reverse strand, counting down.
ACAATGACATAAATAAACTTGACCAAATTATCCTCTTTGTCTTTTGTGATTTGCATGGCAGGTTCTGGCTAGCGGTGCAGGGTCTGAAGAAGGTCCCCCAGCAGGATGTTGTGCAGAGGGTGCAAGACATCTGGGCGGAGTTTCTGGCAGAGGGAGCACCCAGCTCCATCAACCTGGACTCGCATAGCTATGAAATCACCAGCCAGAACCTGAAGGACCCTGGACGATATAGCTATGAGGATGCCCAGGTAGGAAGAAAACATGTAAAACACACAGACATTGATTCAGGTGTGAGGCTGGAGATTTGAAAACTACTCAAATAAGATCTATATTCAAAACTTTGTGTAGTGAATTAACAAAAAAATAAGTGTTATTTAATAGTTTGCAACAAGACAACAGTGACTAGCTTCATTCATGCTCATATGCAGCACTCTGCACAGGACAGAAAAACTCATCAAGCCAATTGATCCACTGATAGTTGAGACTGAGTTCTTCTGCATATTGATGTTCGGCCTTTCAAAAATCAAAGAATGAGAATGTCAATTTGTGACTTTTCAGCATGTCTGGTAAAGCAGACTTTAGTTTACATTTGACAATGTTGAGCAGTTCCTCTGGATTCATTTATATAAAAAATATTTTATATTTTATTTATATAGGACAAAAGTGGATCTGAAAGGTCTTATGATCTTAATGGCTTTTGTAGACTGTAATATTTTTTTTTATATATTTGTTCAAGTGATTCATGTCAGATGTGTTTTCTAAAGGTACTTGCTGCAACATTGTCTGCCTGATTTGTCTATCTTACATTCTTCACCAGAGTTAATGAATTTCAGTTTGTATTGTTCAGTAATTTCTAGAGAATATGTCTTTCTGAGAAATGGGTGAACCACTGAGTGTGGGGAGAGATATACGAGGTTGTCTATCACATTTAATTTCATGATACAGATATATAAAGAAAGACTTTAATAAAGAAAAGGTTTGTCCTACTGCTTGCGTGGCAGTGCACTGAAACCTTCTTTACCCTGCAGAAATCCTGTTTAAATTTCTCTTCTGACTTGGCCAGTTTTGTTTCTTGTTTAACTATGTGCTCAGTCATACAGTGGTTTATTACCCACACCAGAGTTTGTGGTAAAGATATTTTCTTTCATTCTCTGTTTCCTGTTTTTTTAGGACCACATTTATAAACTGATGAAAAGCGACAGCTATCCACGTTTCCTCCGCTCCAATGTCTACCAGGATCTGCTAATGGCAAGGAAGAAAGTGAGTGTTTGTCATCTGTGTATGGCTCATTTGTTTAGCTTGCAGCGCCTTGCAAACATTTGTTGTATTACATCCACACCACAATTCATTTGCATTAGCCTCCTTTATCCTGACATCTAAAATCCAGTGCAGCTGAATGCTGTCAGACATCACCTAATTAGTAATTATTTATTTTCAGTTCTGTGAAGACCTTAGAAGTTTTAGACAAACCATCCCCATTAAAGGTAAAAACAAATGGTGGTGGCAGCATTTGGAATATTTTTCTTCAGCAAGTACAGGGAAGCAAAATAGAGCCACATACAAGGAAATAATGAAAAAACTTTTCAAAGACTAGCAACTAAGGAGCAGCCAGAACTGGATTGGTTTAGATCAATGTGTAAAGTGCAACAACCTCTCAGCCCAGACCTAAATCCAAATGACATATAGATGCTCCATCCACTCTGAGCTTGAGCAACATTCTCACCCACTAGATATTTAAAACTGTAGCTGTTCTTTCAGTGAAAGGTGGTTCCACAGCGAATTGACTCAGGGGGGCTAAATGACGCATCATATATGTTTTGGCAATAAATTTAAAAGTCATGAATGATATTCCTTTCATTTTACAATTTTAATTACCTGGTGAGTTTTTAACTTTGTTAAATGAAAGATATAACTTCACAGATTTTTTTCCCCCCCTACTTTCTATGACCCGGTAGCCTGAAACAGAGCAGGGACGACGCACCTCTCTGGAGAAGTTCACTCGCAGTGTGGTAAGAGTCTTATTGCTTCTCCTGAAATTTAATTAAAAACAAGCCAATGAGTTGCACTATCCACTGCTGCTGCTGTAACTTTCAGTGAGAAGCAGATAATGTGTTTATGTGTAAACTATGATGGAGGAGAGTTAGTGGTTTTGATATAATGTTATAGTAAAATATTAAGCAGATAAACGCATTTATCATATTTGCGGATATTTAAAACAAAGGAGGCAACACAATGGATTTTTACCTGAAGATGTTTTGATTTAATAATTTGTTCCTTATAACTCGGGGGACTCAGTCTTTTAGCTGTGGCCTCATTGAAAGGATTTGAGATTAGCTGACTTGCTTATGGCACTAATTAGTTTATCCAGAAGTGTCACTGTGAAAAAAGAATCGCTATTAAGAATAGGTTAGGTTAAACTCTATTAATCCCCTAGGGAAAAATAAAGTTTATACTTTATACTCCTAATATCCTCTAATACTGAGAGGATATTAGGAATAAATTTAACAAATAACATTTAAGAGTGAAAAATTATTAATGGATTAACACATTTTTGCTTTACTCTATAAAGGGATTACTTCTTTCAATTTAAAATCTGAAGTGTTTAGAGAGAAATAATAAATCTAAGTATTTTTTCAACAATCAATTTTATTTTCAATAAATTCCCAAATTAGTTCACAGTATAATTATTCCTTTGACCTTACTGTATTTCTTCCATCAGAACCTTTGTGTTTACTTCCATTTTGTCAAGACAATCTATTGTCATCACCTCATGTCTTATACATAAAAACAAAAAACAAACAGTGGGAATCTGTAAGTGTCAAATAGTTTATAAGGCACTTCGTCTCTCTTCCTCTCCCTCTGTACCCAGGGAAAATCGCTGACAGGAAAACGACTCACAGGCCTCATGCAGTCATCCTGACAAGGCCTGGATTCGGAGTAGGAGGAATCGTACCCAAGGCAGACGCTTACAGTTGAGAAGCTTTAGGAACAGGACACTTGTGTGTGTAGCATTGGGAGACTAGTGAAGGTGCCAAACAAGCCTAGAACTGCTGAAATGGAAACCCAACATATCTGGATGGCACCTCAGATAAAGGGAAGAGGACCCAACAGCATGCAATAAGTCAGCAGATTTGGCACAAAGGGAGGTGCTGTTATGGTATAAACAATTTACAGTGACTCTGCTTTGGAGGATTTTCTTCAGAAGCTTGTATCAAACAAGACTTGGCGATTTTTCTCTGACTACACTCATTTTATCATGGTAGCTGAAGAGGTTAATGCTTTACTGTCAGTGATATTTACGTGGAATGCTCGAATGCTTTGACTGATGTCAAAATGAGACTTAGATTTTCGCTGTAGCTTGGTGTTTTATCTCACTTCACTAGGATGTAAAAAAGGAAAGTGGAATGACGGGTTTACAGTAATCAACACTTGAAAACAATGACAGGTAGAGTAGTGCATTAACATGCTAGTAAATGCTGAAGATCTTTAGTGATTGTTTCCTTGACTATGGAACAAAAAGTAGAAATTTAAAATGCGTCCTGCTCGTAATTTAAGCAAGGGACACACCAATACTGGTTACCATTATTTTAACAGTTTCAAGAATCATAATTACCTCCATGTTGGTCAGTTATAGCAAAGACCACAAATATCAACTATATGCTGTGTAAAAATGCATTTTGTAATATATTTAGGGTGGACCCTTTTTTAACAAGCAGCTGTTGTTTTTATCCTCTGATACTAAGTAGAGAAATCCAATATAACAAAACTAATTACCAGTTATATGAAGTAGTATTTCTCCTTGATGTCCATCCCTTCTATATACTGTAAGCTGCAGCAGCATATACATGGCTGACTTTAAAGCAGGGCCAGATTATGCACTGAGTTAATCTACATACAGTTTCAGTCAGGAGTTTAAATCTTCTCGTTCCCATAAGTGACACATTTCTGACTTTTAAGGATTTAGTTTTTCAATAGATGAAATGATACATCAGACAGCAAGTATATATTTAAAAGACTCATAAGTTTATAAATTGAACTGTTTCTATTTTTCTTAATCCATGCAGTATCAAAAATATACAGTCCCACCCATATTTGGTTATATGTCCAACAGAAAGTTTGTACCGTCAGACACATTTCTGCCTGGATAATTGACTGCTCTTCATGGTAGAGTTCATTTGAATTTGTCGGTTTCTGTGCCCAGACTTGACTTTTCAGTATAATTCACAAACTTTCTCAACTATCCCAAAAGGCACACCAAAACATTGTGATGAATGAATTTTGCAAACTTTAAGCTTATTGAAAGATTTTGATGTCAAATCTGTTGAAAGTTTGCAGACTCAGTGTACAGATAGGTCTGTGCTGGGAAATCAACCAGTTTCAATGAGTTCTAGCAATTCTGGAAGCAGTCATTAAAAATTCAGTCAGAGATATGTCAGAAGCTTGTTGGTGGTGTATGTAAATATTTATTTGAACCTATAAGTATAACTTTGTGTGGATTAAATCACTTCCTATGACAAAATCTAACCTGTGCATCCAGTTCTGCACTGAAGTTATGTGCTATAATACTTCAATGCTGAACAGTTCAAATTACCAATTAAAAGCAAAAATTAACATTCCTCCTTATGTTAAGTGACCGAAACTTGACACATAGGTTTTAATGGATGAAAGTCAAAAGGTGACTGACTTTGCCTTATTTTCCTTTAGTGTTTTTAGACTTTGACAACTTTTCCTCCTGCTCACCTTTCATGGAGTAAAACGTTTCCCATATCAGTAGATGCTACGCGAACCCAAGCAGCGCAGTGAGGTATTAAATTAACAAACAAAACAAAAAAAGAAAAAAAGCCCTTGCTAAGGATTTAAGGTATTTTGTAATTTTCTTACACACTTAAAAAAAAATGCCTAAAAGAACACTTTATTGGCATTATTGAGGAAACTTAATTATCCAATTATCTGGCCTAGTTGAGCAGTGACTGACAACTCGTGGTCCAAATAGAGGGTTTCATAGAAGCTGAGGGGAATGAAAATGTTTACCTTAACCTGGAAAAGTTCTATTTCTTGCATAATTAAACTTTGCACACTTTTAATACAGATGTGTACTAAAAGCCCAGTATTGAAACTAAACATCTATTCATTCACAGGTGCATCAGTGCTTACTTGTCAGTTTAAAAGCATTCCAGAAGCTCAAACGGCTGTGTTACTGTAAACCAGTTCTGTGGATAGATTGTATGCTTTCTTCTGTCTTCTAAACATTCCACTTCAAGCAGCCGCAGCGGAAATTTGCAGGCTGATGTCTTACCACCTTTTCATCCGATGTAAAGAGGACCATGAGAATAAACAGGAATGCACAATTAAGATGGATTTTGAAATCTTCTTTAATTGTTCCAGATACTAATTCATTGGAGTATCCATGTAAAGATAGCGGTAAGTGTTTGGTTTTCAACTATAGTCTATGCTTTGCTTTTGCAGAAGGTACATACTGCCCTCTGCTGCATTGGACCTGCAAATGCAGGTAAACGTCAGGGTTTTTTGTTACTAGGGTAACGAATGTAAAAATTGCAACTTCAATGTTATGCAAGACTTTGGAACATTAAATGTCATTTAATGTCAATGTTATCACCTGTATATAGGTGATGAGTCAATCATTTTTAACACAAGGCTGTTTGAGGTCTGACTGTTTTTCTGTGAATCAATAAATCTGCTTCATCCTGTTCAGGTAGAAGGACTCGAACTCTGTCCAGGCCTCCCCTGAGTGAGAGGTGGGAAACAAGGTGGATGGAGACTGTGCAATGGCAGGTGAGGCTTGGTCACACTTAACTATTGATAGGTTAATTAGTATAGAAATCCCCATACTTTTTTCATGTATTGTCTTGTAAAAGGAGTACATCCTGCTTTTGCACATTTTGTCAAGTTAGAACTGCGGATGTCTAGCTATTGTTTTGGGCATTTCAGTGAAAGCCTGACACAAAGGTCTATATAAACACCGTTTTGTAACAGCTGTCCATCTGGGCTTTGCACATCTAGACGCTGAATGTTTTGCTCCATTCTTTGCAAAATGGCTCAATCCCAATCAGAGTATATTAAGATTATCAATGAACTACAAGTTTTGAATCTTGCCATTGATTCTTAATTAGATTTGGATCTCAATGTTGACTTGGTCATTCAAACAAAATCCTTTGATATAGACTATTTGTTTGGGGCTATGGTCTTGTTAATAGTTGAGTCAATTTTGTTTAAGCCATCCACAGATTTTCTTTAGTTATTTCTTATTAAACTTAAGCCATCTTTTCAACACCACCACCAATTTCATGCTTGCTGTCTCCAAGCAGTTACTTTCTGTTTAATACTCTTCAGTAAAGACTTGAATTGTCATACAACAAATAAAAGTTGCTGTAGGTCTCTTATAGCTTCTGATTGTTTCGCTCTAGGTTTGCAGTTGAGTCAGAGATTTCATTTCTAATCTTCTTGTCACTGTCCCTGCCTTGTCTGCTGTTTTCCTTGGTTTTCATGACCCTTTTCGTTCATATATGACTTCTACTTCATACAGTGATTAAATTACACACTACAGTTTTAAGAAGTTAAAGAAGTTAAGAAGTTATTTCGGAAGGCAATTGGTGTCACTACTTTATTTAAAGTTAACAGCTGAATACAAACCCAAGTTTTCTGATTTTATTGGTAAAACATTCTTAAAGCCATGCATGTTTTTTCTTCCACTTCACAATTATGTCCAGCTTGGTGTTGGTTTCACAGACAGGAATCATCAAAGATTTTGTGGAAAAATGTTTTCTGTGAAGCCCTCAGTTTTTCTATAGTCTAACCATGAAATCCAAGCAACTAAGTTCCAGTTACCTCACATATTTTCTAATCTCACTCTATGGGTGTTTTAGCAGCGTATCTTGCGTCATTATCATGATGAAAAACTCATCCATGATCAATCTTTAGTAGAAGTTCTGTTTGTATGGGGAATCAAATGCTGACATGCAAAGAATTGTTCAAGTTTACTTAATCTCAAGTAGAGAGACACAAAACATTCATATAATTTGACTAAGCAACATTACATATTTCAAAGTTGAAAGTGTGGATTTTCACCCATAATTTTGTAAACTAACAAGGATTTTGATGCCAATAGAAATGACGCATAGGATAAATGCTTGTTGAATTTGGTTACAGGCTGTGGGACTTAAAGATTAAAACATAATTATAGATCTATTGGAGGTTGAACAGCTTTTGGTTCTTTAAAGCATGAAGTTTACTGCAGATCTGTGTTTGAAGCTGGGCTGGTCAGACTGTATTTCCCTTTCATTGCTGAAACTGGTTTATAGGATTAGTGTTAGGCAGCTCTGGCGGGACAGGATAGTGGCTGGACTCCTTTAATGTCCAGAGCCTTGTTGAACTGCACATCCATGGTCTTAGATGCCTTAGTGATCTTCAGGTTCTTCATACAACCTCTGAAGGATGAACGGGTAGAAAGAGCTGCCTGGCGAACTCCAGCTAGGGAAAATGTGTTCTCAGGTAAGTAAAGTACATTAGAAATGTTGACATCTTTACTGAATTATTTTTAGGAAGCTGCCATACCAGGATATCCTCCAACATAGATGGGATCGTTGGTATCACAGGTGTTAGAGCGAGCATTGGGAGACTGTGCTTGGCTCTTAACTCCATCCACCACCAGCTCCAGCCGGTGGCGAAGCTTGTTGGCAGTAACGCTGTGCCACTGGCCATCACAGAAGCTCCTGCCTTCAGGCACATGCTTTGCAGTGATTCGGCCAGCTCCATTGTCGACATGGAAAAGGAGCTAAATGAAAGGGAAATTGAGGAATCAGGAAGGTTAGTGTAAATTTCAGCAGCCGAAATCTGTATAATTTTTGTCTGAGATGGTTGCTATGTTAAAATAACAGTCAGCTGTAATATTCCACATATAGAAATTGTTGGCATGTGTAATTTTACGTTGGAACAGTGAAGAAATAAGTCCGATGTATACACATTGTCAAAGTATAAATCTGTTGGCCTTCCACAAACTCTCTGGAACAGGACACATGTTTAAGAAAAAAAAATACCTAAAAACAGAAGGCTCCTTTAACCTGTAGTATTATGCTGCTTAATAATTTAAAATGAGTATGTTTTAGTTTTTTGAGCGTAAACAGGCCTTTACTGTACTCGACACAAGTAGCATGTTGAAATGGGATGCTATATTGGGTTTTTCTGGCTAGCATTTATTTCACAGCTTTTAAGTCTTCAATACATCTATTCAAAGAAAACATAATTTAATCTACATTTTACAGGATCTTGACACTACCTTGCCATCGACGATCTCCAAACCGAGTCCATCATTGGCTTGGTTACTAACTGCCAAAAGGACTCCGCCTGTTTTGCTGGTTCGAAACTCAAATGCAATCGACACATCCAGACCCACTCTATAGGAGGAAACTAAATGGAAAGAAATAACTTGCATTATGTGTTTTTTTAAATAAACCACAGGTGAATTGTTTCAATCCAGCAGCTTAATGACTAAGTTTTATTGAAGTGACCTGAGTGAACTCACCAGCTTTCAGATAGCCAGTGCCATCGAAATAGGTTCCCGTTTCAGTTGATACGAAACACCTTCCAACCATGTAACTGGAGGTTGGTGCAGCCATGTCCAGTTTAAAGTCCTCACTAACCACTTCAGTACGACCTACAAAGGGAGGAAGACATGAAATATGTTTAATAAAGCAAGAGTTTCAGAAATTCAAAGATAAAGTGTATTAGTCCATACCGGGTACAGATGACTTGGTGCTCACAGGACTTCCACCCATCGTGAAGTTACGGATGCACCCATTGATACTATAGAGAATCTGAGGACAGAAAATTTAAGAGATGAAAACATTTTTTTCTGAATTGCACTTATTTCTCTGTTTATTGTATAAACAATAAGTCCTTACTGGGCCGATTCTCTTGGTGGTGTAGTTCTGCGGTAATCCACCAACATACACCTTTCCAACCACATCTAAAAGGTCCGCCTGGTAAAAAGAAAATTATTAATTGTATTAAGATGGCTTGATTTCATGCAGTAATGTGTATCTACCTTTCTTCTGTGAAAGACTGTGCTTACCGTTTTTGGACTGACCACCTGTTTCGTGTATCGACCATCAACTGCTAGCACACCTCTTTGCTTTATGCGCTGCACACGGATCTAACAGGACAGTTTTAGGGAGAAGTCAGATGTAAATCAGACATTCTGTATAGTTTCCAAATTCAGATTTAAAACTATCAGGATAAAGTCTTTTAAAAGTGCAAAGAAACAACTTTATACAGCTAACAAGACCATCTACTTATATTACATATACATTTATAGGAATGCATTATAAAAATTGATATTAAATATTTAAACTACTAGATATTAGATGTATATCCAAGTGGAAATTGTTTTTCCCGTATTCTGGGAATGTCTGAGAAACCTCACTCCAGGATTTTCAGTTCTTAGATTTCCAGCAATCTTATACATGCATCTTAGCCCTATTATTATTAAATTATAATAATAATAATAATAAAGTAGGGCTTTTACCTTGTGCCAGTTACCATCATTAATAGAGAAAGGAACACAAACAGAGATGTTTCCATGACCAAGATCAAATCCAAGACAGGCTTGTCCCTCCTTGATCTATGAGCAGAGATTGATAATAAAGTTAGTGGACATGAGAAATGTATTTAGTTTAGTCTTTCTGCATTGTCTAACATTGAAAGGGTGATTGATTATGTTCTCAGTTGTGATTGAGTCAATGAGGAATCAAATGAGCATTTATGAGAGTACAAAGCAGCCATACCTGTATAGAAACAAAATCTGCATGGTTTATTCTTGCCATGTAGAGCACAAGACCAGAAAGCTCCTTGGTCCTCAACTCGAACTCCAAAATCAACCTGAGACAAACAAGCATACGCATCTTTTCAAGATGCACCTTAGCAATCATAAGAAAATTGTTTTTGTATATTGGAGTGACTCTCTTATTGTAAAAATGTTATTTGCACACAGTTTGTAATTTCAATATGTTTTCATTTTGTATCGTAAAGTAGGTAACGGATTATGAAGGCTTAAAATTGATCTAGTAGATCAGCGAGATGGTGGTAGAATCTGTCTGATGGTGTTCAATGCCTTTGCTCATAACTGTTTATCCTTAATTAGTTTAAACTACATTTAGACATTATGCATGAAACAGTTACTGATTTTATGTGATGTTTACACAAAGAGAATGTCTGATGAAATTGTAAAAAAATAAAAGTTACCCATCCAACTGTGAAGATGCAGAAATGTTTCTATAATTTTAACTCATTTATGTTTTGGTAGAGCATCACAGAGTAAAATATATAGTTTTATATAAATCTTGAAAGTAATGTTTGTACCTCATTTTGTTGTACCGCAAACATTTTCTCATGTTACTTACATAATAGGTCAACAAAGAACATTACAGTTTTGAAGAATGATAAAAAAAAAATATGATCTGATTTTTTCACAAACTAAAATCTAAGAAAACTGCTCAGTTGATGAAACCAAAAACAGGCTAATGCTGGAAAATAGTCCCAGACGTACAGTGAGAGTTACAATGAAATGCTTTAGCTCAATGGTGTTCAACTTCAGCCATTATCCTGCATGATTTAGATCTTCCCCTGGTTCAACACACCTGAATATAATCAATGGTTCATTACCAGGCCTCTGCAGGATTTGATCATTCTCTGAGGATGTTATTCAGCCATTAATTCAGCTGTGTAGGATTTATTTCCTGTAATGAATGGGCCTAACTTTAATTGGATTGCTCTTTAGGATTAATAGTTTTCTGAATCTAAATCTGCATTGGAGCAGGGGCACATGTAAAATATGCCGGAATATCCCAGTTTAGATCAGAGCATAGTCATGTTAGCAACCGGTTATGTAAATATATTTTTTTTCATTTTGAATAAAATTTTTTTTTGAAAATGTTAAAATAGCAGGAAATCATAATACATTAATGCTGTAATTTTAGTGGGGAAAGATTTTATATTTGCAGATTTTGACATAGTTTTTCATCAAAAATATATATAGATCATATCATAAAATATATGTATTCATGAAGTACCTGCAATAGAAAGCACCCTTGTGACTTTCTAGCCAAAATATGATTTAAAATGCTAATACGTTTAGATATCTGAATGTATGACTATATGAAAACAGTGTATTTGATTATTGGATTGTACTTAAATGGTGGTATTTTATTTGTTAATTTACGTTTAAAAGATTTTTGCATTGTTTTTGGGAATTATGTTTTCAACATTTCTTCTACTCAAAAATATGAGTGCCTGCCACACCTAGATTTTTATTTATAAAATACTAAATTTTGAAAACCTTTGTACTTTTTGTATTTTCACTTCTGTGGCTCTGTCATATGAAGACCCACAGAGAATGAAGTTTGTGGCTGTAATGAAACTAAAAACAAAGTTCAGAAGGTATGATATACTTAAACTAGGCAAGTTGCACATTTTCAAAAGACAAAAGCAACAGGTTTGACACTAAAGTAGATGCAATTCCCAATTTCCCAGATTCATATTATAAAAAAATGTATGAACTACTGCTTTGCCTCTAGATAGCAGGTTTATATTTTTCCTGTGCTGGTGTGCATCATAAATGCACACCAGCACAAAGACTGCAATGTATAGATCAGTCAGCTTGTTCAAGATTTGAGATTGGTGAGCACTTATGTGTTTGTGGGAATCTCATCCTGTCAAAAGTATCACTCACTCACTGGGATTGCCATGTTGTACATGCTGCATTTGGCCAGTAGGGTTCTCCACGTGCTGTGGGAAAGTTTAACCAGTACACAGTTCTGTGTGATTTACCACCTACATAACGAGCCACACTGTTTCCTGTCATGTTAGAGCAGTAAAAGACTGCTAACAGCAAATCAAATACAAGACACTGAAATGAAAGACTTACTTCTCTCTGACTTTGGTGTCATCAAAGGCGAAGCTCATGTGACTGTCTCTGGTCAGTCCAAACTGATATGCCTTTTCAAGCGACGTCGGGGCCACAGCTGATGCACATGAGTCCTGGAGATTGGACATAACATGTCAGCTCCACTGACAGGGTCTCACAACACTGCTCCCATTTCCTCCAGTCAACAGGAGCCTTAACACCCAGGTTCAACACTTGCCAATCACTCTAATTGGGTCCCTGCTTCTGGTATGGGAGCAAATGAGGCATTGGTAGATCACTATGGGTTATAGAGCAGCTTTTTATATAACTACAAATAGTTACCGACTTATGTCTGAGTTCGTACTGTACATTTATAATTGCTTATTATATGTACACACAATAACTCAAAAGTAATCATCCTGAGCATCTCATTACAATTGGCATCCTGAATAGTAACAATTTTAAGAACTTACTATTTTTTTAATCAGGTAAATTTAGTTTTCTAATAGATTAAGCAATTTTCTTATATTTCCTGAACAGAAACACTTATATTTTAAAAATATTTGTTCAGTTTAGTTGCTTCTTTTTTTATTCCACATTGCAGTTCCACACTTATCCACAAGGTGTCATTGTTGTAATTTTCTAATCAACCTCCTTCCACGTCCTTTTAGGCTCTCTACGTCTAATTCCTTCAATCTGATTTGAAATTTCTATTTTGTCTGCAACTGTCACCATTTTTTAACTTTAAAAATTTCTCTCAGGAGCAAAATTTAACTTCTATTTTTCTTTGTATCTTTAAAGTTTTTATTTTTAAAGCATTTCTCCCCATAATTGGGCTTTTGTCTAATACCAAGGTTTCTTTTCCCCTTTCTAAGTATTTAAAAATTTACTGTTTAATCATGTCTGCTCTTTTTCACATTTTACTTTGACTGTTGCTCTTCTTCTTTTAGTTCCTCTGACAAAGTTTGCAGTGTGACCACTCTTACTTTCTCTTAGTGCTTAAATATACCTTGTCCATTTCTGCTGCAATTCAGAACCTTAAACATGTACTCCCTTGTTTTGCTGAATCCTTTACCATCTCCACTTCGTATGCTCTCATATTTTTCTTCCTGAGCAGGTCCTCCTCCACCACAACCCCAGTGTTATTTCTCCCTTCTCATTTTCACTTTCTGCCCACTTCTTTTCTGTGGCTGTTATCCATTTCCATATTCTTACTTTCATGTTCTCTCATCCTTATATTCACCAGAAATCTTCTAATTTCGCTTCTGTTACTCAATTTCTGCTTTCTGTTAAGTACCAACAGCTTCCTCTCTGTGCTCACTTGTTTTTCTTTTCTTTCAGGGCATCTTCTGTTTTTCTTTTTTACTGGTAAAAATTAAAAATGGTCAAAATCTCATACTTTACTAGGATTTTTTTTTCTCATCACAAGAAACTGTGGTGTGCATTCAGCTCTACTGACAATACTTTGCTGTCCTTCTGCTACTATAAGTCTTTTTGGGATATGTCTCTACCAGTTTTGCACATCCAGATGCTGAAACATTTGTCCAGTCTTCCTTGGAAAGCAGCTCACGCTATCAGATTGTATGAAGAGTATAAGTAAACATATTTTCAAGACTTCCCATGGATTTAATTGGATATAGTCTTGAAACATTCAAACACTTTGATATGCTTTGATCTAAACCATTTTACTGCAGCTGTGGATCTTTAGGATGAATAATCTCCTGGACGTGTTTGCACCTTTGTTCATGCTTGTGACATATCGCAAACAAGATTTCTTTTGACTTTTAACAATGGATTTCTTCTTGAAATTAGTCCATGAAGGGAGAGTTTTTAATAGTTAAACAGTAACAGGCTGTTCCACTTGAGCTATGTATATCTGCAGCTCCTCTAGAGTTGAAATTAGCCATTCTACTAATTATTTCATTAATCCTTCCCTTCCTGACCTGACGATTGAAATGGATGAATACATCTTGGGAAATTTGCAGCTATTTCACAAATTTTACATTTTCAGATGAGGATGTTGCTTTGCTGTAAAATTCTCCACAAATTTATTCCTGAAATGTCAATCTCAAACAAACATCTGAAATGTCCACTGATCAGAGCAAATTGGACTAAATACACATCCACACCATCTACAATCTAAATTAAAAAAAAAAGCTTGCCTATTTTCTTCATGCTCACAATTATGCAGCTTTTGTGTTGGCTGCCTGACACAATGAATTGAATTTTCTGGCAAAATGTACTAAAGATAGAGTTGTGAACAATTTGGCCAAATCCTTCATCCACTGACCATTAGATAGTTATTTCACTCTTCATGAGTATGAAACAAAGTTTATAAAAAGGGGAATTTGAGACGGCAGTATGTCTCAATCGCCACCGCTCTTGTTCTTTCAAATGAAGACATTCCCAGTTTGTGACCTTGCTTTGTTACAGCTGACACTCACCTCTTATCTCATTCTGTCCTCATATACACTACTCCACCTCCTCAACCTCCCTCTCCTTTTCCTTTCTTATGCTTCCCCTATCTAACAAAAAAAGAGACGTCACATGTTCAGAAACCTTTCCCTTCAATTCTTCTCTGGGCTCTTTGCCGTCTTTCCATTAAGCCAACAAAGGACGAGGAGTGTTCTGTTCAGAAAGACTCTGCCTCTTTTTATCCCTTCCTCCAAGGCTGAACCTTATTCTGTCTTCTGCCTTATACCCTCTTTCATCCTTCCTTCTCGTCCCTTCTGCGTCTTCCCATTAAGCTAACAATAGGAAGGCAGTTTTCCATTCAAGTCTTTCGTTTGAGGTCACACCAATAGAATCAGAAATCTGGAGGAATTAATAATTAATTTAATTAAAATTATGTGTAAAGGCTTTAACCCCTTAACAGTCATGAGGACACCAGTGTCCTCATAGACCATGTCCTGACATATAGTAGGATTCAGAGGAGATGACTGAATAGAAGCCTCTCTATATTAAGGCAAACAAAAGTCTGCAAGTATTTTTAATTGGATATTTAAGCAACTCATTAGATTAACAGATATTGATCTATTATTTCTTAAAGGTGTGCTATCATGGGTTTTCCAGGCACATCGTGTCATTTTATAGCACAACCAAGTAACTGTTACCGCCAGTTGTTATAAAAATGCTGTATATATCAAACATAAAACATAAAAGAAATTTGACTTTGCATATCAGCCGTATCTGAATTTGTCAAAGGGTAGAAGGTCACTCTCCCCTCAGCGCGTCATCACAACAATGCTTCTCCAGAATGAATGTAGACATTCATTCTGTCTACAATGAATGAATAACATCCATTGTAGGAGCGTTTCAGTTTATATGATGAGTGCAGATGTGTAGTTCCTCCAGGTGTTTGCTAACTGCTAAAGGTGGAGGGTTACTCCCTGGGGCGTGAACTCGGCTGTGGACTGAAGCGCCACGGCAGAGCATTGCAGGAGCAGGCTATACAGCACCCCAAATGGCTGCCGTGGGAGGCTGAAACATGCATCAATGAGTCAAAGAAACACTCTGTGTGTATAACATGACAAAGCTAAAAAAGGGTACATTTTGTATAATAGCCTCCTCTTCCAAAAAGGCAAAGAAGGGTTGTTTGGTCTTGACAAACTTGATAAACATGTTCCTTCTCCACGGTGTGTAAAAGCTCGAGAACTTGCTGCAGCTGTGCTATTGGCTAATCCGGTATGGGGGACAAACTGTAGCGCAGCAGAGAGAAAAGGGGAGGGTATGAGCAGCGCATACAAGCATGACTGACAGTTTAAGACTCTCGTCCTCACTGATTGGTTGATTTTTTGCAGATGGCAGTAGAACCACAGGGCAGAAGCATAGGGGCTCAACTTTTTTCACAGATTTTCTCTCATGTAATATCAGTTTTAACAAATATGGAAACAATACTTTTTTTTTATAAAAGTTACCTACTGCAGCTTTTAAAGGGTTTTTTATTCTATCATATATTAAAAGTATGGCTGACTTTTTTTGTTTTTTAAATGTATGCATTTTGTAGAACATTTGGATAGACAAACTAGTTGTACTAAAGTATAACAGATCAATTCATTGCTTAAGCCTTTAAAGGAAAGGCTTGATGGAGAAATTGTGCAATGTCCGGGAACTTAAAAAAACTGTATACTAAATGCTGGAAACCATAAATAACTGTTATGTGGCCTGAATTACTTTTCTCTTCATCACCAGATTGTCCTGAAAAAAGGCTAGAGGGCAGACACAGAAACCTTTACAGACTGATGGATAGTTCAAGCGTGTGTTTTCTCAAAAAGTATTGACTTAAAGAGACATCAGTCTGTGAGTGAGTATGTACCATGTCTGAGCCAGGATCCGCTTTAGCAGTAGGTGGTGCTACAGCAGCAGGCGGGGTGGATGTGGCAGCAGCTGGGGTGGGGGGTGCGGCCTCCTGAAGGTCAGCAGTGCAAGAGCAGGAAGGAAGAGTTTAACGACAGCCGCAGAGATTAAGCAGAAAAGCACAAACAGCAACGAAGCAGTGATGTCATCAGAAAAAAAAATCACATCGCTGCAAAGGTTTTCCCTTTGTTATGACTTAACATGCAAGGAAATTAAAGTTTGTTTGCAGCCAACTGAAAATAAAACTTTGTAGTATTTCATAAGTGATGCATTTCAGTGCTACAGATCTACATGTAAAGGCTAATTAGAAGCAACTGTAACGTTCCCTATAATAAAAGAAAATGTCTGATTTATCAGAATTTCACAAAGCTTGTTTTATTACAAGATGTATCAACAATACATCTTCCTATGCCTGAAGTTGTAGCTTTGTACAGCTTTGTGTGTGTGGCACTATTTCAGCCTTGTCTATCATATTTATAGTTGTTTTGAACTTTTTAGTTATTGTTTTGTTTTGTAGCAATGTGTTGATTAATGAAGAATGTCTCACTTTAATTAGATGTTCTCCTGTCTTTCCTTTTTGTGAATTGAACCTCTGTCACATTATATTATTGCCACAGGTGGAACAGGAATTAAACTAATTAAATGTACTTGACATTACTCAAGTAAAACAGTAAAGTAAAAAAAAAAATAGTGATAAAAAAATCAGTTACTTTTACTTCATAGAAACTTTTATGGTTGGTAACAAGCATTGTTTGGTTGTTAACCATTTTTAAACTCCCACCACTGAATAAATGTACTTTAACTTTGACTTTAAGTTTTGAGGGAGAATTTCACATTGTTAAATAATTTCTGTTTTACACATCACTATTTGTGGAATTCACTATATAAAAATAAAACAGTTTCATCAGTTTAGAGGACAAAACATCTTTTTGAAAGTCTAAAAAAAAACCCTATACACTTACATTGTTTTTCCAATTTAAATGAGACTTGTTTTAATATTGGTAAACATCACTGTGTTGTAATTATGCAGGATATTTGCAAAACATGATTTGTGATTTAAAGTTAATTATTAAGCATCAAATCCTGAAGCTTGGTGGGATTTTTATAGCCATTCATATTTGGAGATGCCCCAACAGTGTTAAAGAAATATGTTAACCAGAACAAAATGCATTCAAAGTGCCTCGATCTGCAGCTGCTGAATACAGCCCCATAGAAAAACTCAAATTAACCTGCGCTTTGTATAGTTCATACTGTAATGCTTTATGAAACTGTGACTCAGGAAGAAGAGTAGTTGTTTAGCAATCTAAAAATGGTGGATTTGATTCATCATCTCCTCCCAGACGCCGATGTGACCCTGGCAGAGAATTTGAGCCCAAGTTGCCCACCGATCTGCGTGAATGTGTGTACTAATGGGTGGAAGCCGCTCTATAGTGTAAAACCCTTTAAACGGTTGGTATAACTTGCGCTAAATTTTTTTTTCATTTACACTGGAATAATGACCATACACTGAAGTCTTAAAATGTCCATTTTTCTATAGTTCCCAGGAAAGTGAAGTTCATTGGAGGCAGTTGGCCCCGTTTATCTGGCAGACGGGGGACTCAGACCTATGCCTTATCACATTCTGCAGTCTTTATCATAAAAGCAACTTAGAGCCCATAAAGCAACAAACCACAGAGTTATAGCTAAGGTGGCACAGTTCTTTGGCTCTTGGCTTCATGATCAATGTCCTTTAACAGGTATAGTTTAGCAGCTAAGTGGGTAACAGATAACCGATGGCTACTGCAAGATATTTATTAAATGTGTAAAATAGCTCTTATCTGTCCCAATGCTAAGAGTAGGTATTTAATAGCCCACTCACTGCCAGGTTCTTAGCATAGTGTCTAAACGTTAGTTCAGAACGTTTGGATCCTGTGCATTCATAAAACATAAATGACATGCACAGTTAGCCTAGTGTAAGACTATGGCTCTGCACCGCCTGACAAGCTGCCAAAGGTGGAGTTTAGTGACTCAAGGCTAAAGCGACTATAAAGAAGAGTTAATGGGCTGTACAAGTGCTGTGTGATAAATCTCCAAGGTAGCACAGTGGGCCATGGCTGTGTTTCATCAGAAAGAAATAGGAGCATGTTTGTTCTTTGAATTATGCCTCTAACAGTCGAAACTACATCATATAGTGGAGTGGGACATCTGTTTGCTCCTTCAAATGTGTGAATTTTTTTTTTCTACTTAAACTTGTGAGTAAATATCTGCATTATGTGGTCCGTGTGAAATTTATGAGTCTGTTAGTCAGATTGTGAGAATTTCCACTTACATCTGGGCGACCAGGACGAGGTTTGGCAGGAGCTGGGGTGAGTGGAGGACGGACTGGTTTTGAGTCCACCTTCTTTTCCTCAGTTTCCTCCTCTTCTGGTAGGGGAGGAGGAGGTGGAGGTGGAGCAAGGTTTGGACACTGGCCAATTTCGGCATTTTCAAAGGAAACAGGCCTGGAGAAATCTGAAAGACTGAACAATAAACCGGCAAAATTATGGCTACATGGTGAGGTGAGCCACAGAAGCAACAGAACAATGTGAGATGTGCGTTATATTTCCTCAATAATGTTAAAATTTTTTAAAGCTACAACACAAGCACCAGGAAAGCAGTGAATATTTTTTCCCTGCAGGCTGAGGGGGAAAAAAACGGGATAATTTTTTTCTTACATTAAAAGACAAAAGTCAAACATAAATTTTCACAGCCACAAAATAAAGTCAAAATATACACCACCCATTGAAAAATAAATAATCTGGGGAAGTCCGGTAGTAAGTGAAAGAGTTCTGTCTTCTTAAAAGAACTACAACATCTGGAGTAGATGAATATATAAAAGTCATCTTTTAAAATCATATATATACACAGAGTAGTCAATGTTGAAAAAACATCACTAAAACCTTCAACCTTTCAGATTGATGTTTTGTCATTTTGCATAGAAATGTCCCCCATTTCAAATTACTGTTTGGCACGTGGTGAATTGCGGCTCATAGGATTTACAATTATACAACGGTTGTAGGATGATATTCAAAAACTAATTTCAGGGCTCTGAGCTTTAGTGTGATAAGCTCACAGTGATCAACAAAAACTACACAGATAATAAGTTTATATGCACAATTTTGACTGCACTCACATAGACCTGCACACAAAGGCTTGAACAGATTAGATTTATTGTGCATGTGTCCAGAAACCTGAACAGAAACTCCCCTTGCCTGGATCCACAAAAGCTTTTGCTAGGTTGATTGACGTCCTACTGGTGTTTGCTTTCTAACAGTATGGCTGTTCAGTAGATTGTTAAATATCCTAGTGCAGATACTCCTTCTAGTAAAAGCATTGTGGTATGGTCAGGAGAACAGCATAAAAAAACAAACAATTTTGTGAGGACTAAAAGCACTGCCATGACTGCCCTCTTACTAAAACCAGTTTTTTCAGTTCTGAAACAATCTAGTTGCATTCAAACGTCATGGAGGTCGTGGTGCCTATTGACTGGTCTCAATCAGGTGTGAAGGGAACCTTGCAAACCCAAGATTCAAGGTAACACTGGACCAGTAGTTTTCTACAGCAATTTATGTAAATAAATATGCATTAGTACTGTAATCATAAGGAATATAGTCAAGCTGTGTATACTGTAGTGTACATATCTCATACCAAATTGTAATCGTCACCAATGTGAATTTTCTGACTGGAAAAAAATTTACGGAAGCAGCTTCTTTCCAAAACTGGCATTTCTTTTGTTTCTGTTAGATTTTGAGAGACGCCTGCCTCACTTTCTGTCAATGACAAAGTTTTTGTTTGAGTGGGTTGGAAGCTGAAACCACTGACAATAACCACTAAATGTTACACCATAACGGGTAGTGGGATGATGGGAGGTCACTGACGGGTAAAACAGGCAAACAAACAAACAAAAATGAGTAAGTATAGCTTAAGTTATGAATATGTTAATAAGGCAACACTAATGATGCTGCTCAGGCAGAACGCTGGCTTTCATCATCATCAACAGCAACAATACCATTATTGATCTCCTGCAATCATTAGCTAGTCTGTAATTCAGCAGAGTGTTTACAAGATGGCTTTGAGGGATGTTTTCACACCTGGTGTTTAGTCCGGTTAAAACAAACTCTGGTTCATCCTCTCCATTAGTGCAGTTCATTTATGTAGATGTAAACACAGCGGTCGCACTAGGGTGAGGACCAAAACAACTTTAACGAGACCGTTTAGAAGGTGGTCTGGGTACGCTGCCAAATGAACTCTAGAGCGGTTTGTTTATGGTGCATTGATGGATGAGGGAGAGTAAAAAAAAATGTTCAAGGCTGCGTAAAGCCTAATGCAGTTTTCAAGATGAGTTCCCCCCAAGAAAAAAAAAAAAATATATATATATATATATACATATATGTCCTACTTCTCAGTGTTTTGAACTACCTCAAAAGCAACTGCTTCCTGTATTCATATTTGGTATTATTTACATCTGACCAACAACCAGACTGAACATTCACATGTAGTTAGTAGAGACGTGTTTTGGTTTGCTTGAAGTTTTTTAAACCCATCAACTGAAGAAAAACAAAAACATACACTGAATTGACCATAAGGTTCCATATGCATCCCTGGAATGGGACATTGACTCTGTTGGATGTCTGTTCAACGTCTGCTGGAATACCACCGAGGAAGATGCGCTGCAGCCTAATTGGCTGGTCATTGGGGAGCGAAGCCTCCCTCTTGGGTTCCTCATCCACCTGGACTGCAAAGGATCTGGTGAAGAGGAGACATTAATAAGATGAAGCATTCATAAAATCTTAAAGTGTGCCATCAGCAGGAAGCATAAACAGAAATGTCCCCATTAATGCTATCCACTCACCTGCCAGGCAGCCTCTCTATGCGTAGCGAATGCTCTCTGCCGTCGCTCAAGTTTCCTTGTTCAGGTCGTCTAACGACGCGACGCTGACTATGACTGCCGGTATTTATTAGAACCTCAAGAGAGCCTTTGTTCAGCATGACAGAAAGGTAGGGCTGCAGGAGATGGAGATGAAGCATATTAGGTGTGAAACAGGTAGACAACTTTCAGGAATCAAAAAAAATAAAAAAATCACAACAAAATGACTTCATTTCAAGAAATCAAATCCTTTTTTAAATTAAATTTAAATTGTCTTGGTAAAACATTTCTTGGTATCATTTACATCTGACCAATAATAATATTGCATTTTGAGAGACCAACGAAAACTACAATAAATACTTGTGATTAGTTTGAGACAAAAATGGGTCCAAATTAAATATGTTCACATCACTTCCCAAAATGCAAACTGATCACAGACTTTTTGATTGAAGCAACCTTCTTTTAAACTTTTAAACACTGAAGGGAAAGAGAAAATTTACTTCAGGCAATAAGTCCTAAAGTTTTGATTCAGTGTGCAAAAACTAATCTTTCAGT
This sequence comes from Alfaro cultratus, assembly GCA_903066825.1. Taxonomy (NCBI): domain Eukaryota; kingdom Metazoa; phylum Chordata; class Actinopteri; order Cyprinodontiformes; family Poeciliidae; genus Alfaro; species Alfaro cultratus. Next base: position 41,641 of record CAEFZX010023375.1, on the reverse strand, counting down.
AAATTGCTCAATTATTCTAAAACCTTGAAGTGCAACACAAAACATAATAAATTCAAATTATTGGAAACTTTTTTGAAACTTGGTTAAAAGTCACTAGCAGTTGCCGTCTGGATCAACACAAGCAATCTCATCTCACTTTACAAGAATTCCCAAAGCTTTTTCCAATATAAACTAATCGAAATTTCCATCATAACTCTACCTCACACTTCTATTACAAAGAAAATGGCAAAGAGAGAGAAGAAAAAGGTTCAGTAAACTATCCGAAAAGAAAACTGCTTGTGAGAAGACAAAAAAAATAGGAGAAAACTGGACTTAAGGAGAAAACAGAAAACTAGAGATGAGTAGAGACAGATATGGGTGTGAAAAAAGGATAAAAAGAAAGCAGAAAAAGGAAAAAAGAGGAGTGGAAAGCAAGAAGGAAAGGATAACAAGAGATGAGAGGAGCAGAGAGGAGGAGATAATAGGGGGGAGAGATGAGAGGGCAGAGAGCAAAACGGCGAACTAGATAGAGATTGGGTGGGAGAGGAGGAGTGAGACAGCCACAGAGGTGCTAGAGAGCAGCGGTGCAGGGTCAGGCTAATTTGAATTTTAATTCACTGTGTGCCAGAGGGCGAAGTGGGAGACAATTTACCACCTGAAAATGGAATTTCAATTTGAGGTCGGGGACAAATTGAACTGAGATGTAGCTACATCATGGCTCTTGCTGCGCCATCTCACACTCATACAGCGATACAATGGGATGGACGAACACACGTGAACAGACATGTCAAACATGTCGGAGGATAGTTGATTCCCAGAGAATCGCTCAAGTGTTAAAGAAATGCATAAAAATATATATAGCAAATTAAAGCATAAGGTGCCCGTTTATAGACTTTATAAAGTAGGAATGGGAAGTAACTCTTCTCAACCATAAACATCGGAAACAACTCAAAGACTCCCAAAACCAAACAGACTACCATTCAAATCAGCGGCTCTAAAACTTTAAGTGGTCTGAATCGTTTCGCAAGCCCTAATAGATCATAATGATCAGGAGCATCATTTTGATTTATCATGAGATCCACAGAATGAGACAGTCCTTCCATTTTACAGATTCAGTGTTATTTAACCACAAAGCGGCTAATTTCAGCAGATACATTTGCACTGAAACATAAGAACAACTGGGAGAAATAAATCAGGGAAGTTTATTTTAAAAACCCGAAGAGCAGAATCTACAGCGAAGGACTCATGACTCAATTCTGCTTCACAAGAAAAGTTTCAGGCTCTTGTTTTGACAGTTTGTCTTTTTTTTTATTTACACGAGTTATTTAAAGAAATGAGGAGAAAAGTTTTTCTCTCTTCAAACAACAGTCATTTTATCATAATGGCAAATCATTTTCTTGCTGGAGAAATGTTTTTTTGTATTATTACTATTAGTTTTAGAAGTGTTAGGCTCTTCCAAATGCCTCCTCACTTTAAGTTTTTGTCTAGCAACTTCTCTAATCTTTCCTCTCCTGTTTTGAGCTTCACTCTCTTCCCGGTGAATCCCACACCCATCTCCCTCCAGTGTTTGTCCTTTCTCCTCATCCTCTTCACTCCCCTCGTCCCTCTCTAAACCAGCCATTAGTCAGGGCCAAGTTGAGTTGATGGTGTTTTTAACCTTGCTTACCCTTTCTCCACACATGCCTGTGCACGCACGCTGTACCTGCCTGCATAGTTTGTAAAAATAGATTTACGTGCCCAACAACCATCGATGACGGATAAGCTGCAGGTAACCCTCCGTCCGACCTCTGATCACATTCTCAAACGCCAACACTTTCTAGTTTGCATGTTTGAATTTGTGTTTATGCACAGATGGAAACATATGCATGTTTGAGTTTTTTTTTATTCATCTGGGGAATAACCTCTAAACCATGGAAACTTAATTTGTTTAGCTTTAGTCAGCTAAAATCTGATATTACAGTTAAAAACAGCTTCTGCACATCTTCAAGTTTATGTGTCTTTTTGCAGTATTAGTGAGAGTGGATTGTTTTTGTTTTTTTGCATAAAGTCAAATCCAATTAGCAGAGCTGCCAAAAAATGCAAATCTCATTAATAAGCACTCATGTAATCATAATTCACTTAGGGAACAGATACTCGCCTCTCCTGACTGCCTTCGTCTTCTCTTGGAACTTAAGTTTGACCTGCGAACCTTTAGGCAGAAAAAAGCACATCAGTGCAAAAATCATATATACATGCACTTATAACTCATGCTAGAAGTTCCTAAATTAGGGGCATTTTCAACTAATCTTTAGGTCTTTACTTTTAAATCAACAAATTTGGTATATTTTTAGAAGAAAAAGTAGGTAGACAAGTTTAATCAGAATGGATTTTCTCATAACAGCAAAAATATAAATGAAAACATCACTAAGTATTTGATCAAATGTCCCTAAATTTGCTGCAGCTCTAACACATACAAGCTTTTAGAGCAGTTCTGTTTATCTGTGCAATTTAATATGTAAGAGCAAACTGCAAACCATATTTTCTCAACCATATGCATTACCAAATTCCTAAAATTTCTCAAACATAATTTTCTAGCAGCATACTGATACATCATAAACTGATCAGATTAATTTCTGCAAGTACTGATGTAGTGAGAGAAACGAGAGAGATAAAACGGATAACCTGTGATGGGCTGATGGGTGAAGCCCCTCCCACTGCCAGCAGTATAATCCCAGAGTCCGACAGAGTGCTGAAGGACAAGCTGATCTCGGTGCCGACTTCGAGAGACAGGCCACCCAGCTCCATGTATCCTGGTTTACTGAAACTCACTGTGTACAGGTTCTGAGATACAAACAAGTAATGTGTTAGTTAAGGGTTCACAATAAAACCTTTGTATCGAATAGTCAACAGGTAGATTATAGAAGACTTGAAATGTATTTTTCAAACTATTATTTTAAAAAAATTGGGAATGAAACTTTACAATCTCATGGTAAAGGCAGCTTTATGTTTTCACAGCAAAAATACATTCAGATTCACATGAACAACATAAAGGACTGACTTAAAAACCCAGACGCTTTCTAATCCTTTACATATCCTACATTATGTGAGCAAAGCTAGGTTTTAATTGCATGAATGGAGCAGCCTTCATGATGCATTGAATTCATCATGAAGGCTGTTTCTTGCTTTGAAGAATGAATAGAAAGTTCAGTGCAAGCTGTATTCCAAATAATAGGTCTGTACTGATATTTCAATATGTGGAAAAAGGAATAAAAAAGCTAGAGCTAGCTTGAACTGGCTTTAGCGTTCTTGTCCTTCCTGTTTTATTCTTTGCATCAATACAGAGACAGGCCACACAGCGAACGCCAGAATCAATGATGCACTAAAGTGGAACCACTAGAAGAGATGGGGTCACGTATGGAACAACATGAAGCAGTAGACAAAAACAAATGTCAAGGCCTTTCTAACATGTGTTATGTTATTTTCATAAAGCCTATTCATACAAGAAGAAAACCATATCTACATGCAAATACAAGTGAACGTTAATTACATTTTAGAGTCCACAATAGGTAACAAACCAACTTATTTCTGTAAATACATATCACATAAACTCCAAATGAAAAACTTACCTCGACATTACATCCTTTAGTGACTCCTGTATAGTCGGTGCTGCTGAGCAGATTATAAGGAGTTCTGGAGACTTCGATGTCTCTGAGACAACCTGCATACCTCTTCAGATTCACCTCTGACCTAAAATGATAGCAGTCATAGTACTAAATGAAATTATTAGCATGAGAAATCCCAAGCTCATTGGACTTTGTCTCTACGCAGTGAAGCTGGATTACTTCAGCCATGAAATGATTGCATCATGATCTGGAAGCTGAGTGAAGACTGGAATTCAATAAGATTTTTTTTAAATATGCTGTTTGTCCATATCGATGAAGTTACCAGGGATTTGGGGAATTTCCACTTGAGGCATCAAAAGTTTAAGTCTAGAAAATGTGGATAAAATAATCATCCATATTTTCTATTTTAGCAGATTTGTCCTTTCTGGGCTCCAAAGCCACAATAAAGTGTAAAATATTTGCAAAAATACTAATGTCAACAGGACAGGGATGGAAACCATTAGCATCCTTCAAGTTTAAAATTTCTGTCATGTTTCAACCACAAACTTCAATGTATTTTATTGAATTTTATGTGATAGAGCAGTGGTTCGCAACCTGCAGATCAGGAAATGCAGGTGGTACTTCGGAGCGTCCACAATGGCTCCTATATCTAAAAGTGATAAAGAGTTAACTGATGTTTTAAAATATAAACAAAAAAACAAAAAACAAATGCTGTTTCTTTTCAAAAAGAACAATTACACTGAATTTCCACAATAGAAGAAAAAAAGAAAAATCTATCTATTACGATTTTGAAAAAGCTTTATGTTATTTAAAAAAAATTATTTTAAACATATGGACCTTGAAAGTTTTATTCAACTGGACTGAAAACAAAGATGACTACTTGTAAAGGTTGCAGGCTGATGTGAAAGACCAACACAGATAATAATTGTGAAATGAAAAAAAATATGTGTGGCTTCCACAATTTTTACAAATTAAAAATATGAGAATCATGACAAGAGTAATGCACTGATCCCCTCAGTATTTATTTAATAACAGCTGTAAGATTTGGGGGCCGTCTCTACCAATGGCCTTTTGTTGTTCTATCACATGACATCTCAATAAAATACACTTGTGTGTTTTTAAAATGACAGAATATGTGTGATTACATCTGAAAAGCATTACAAACATTTTTGAACAAACATCAAATTCTGGCTAGTAAAGGACAGAAAAGTGATTTGCAGCAAAGGCCTTCACATTCAAGCCAATAAAACATTATGCATTACTGTGGGCTGCACAGCCTTATCAGCATTGCTAGCATCATGCAGTGATAAACTATCTGAACATTTTTTCTAAAAGAATGTAAAATATATTTTTTTGTTTTACCTGGCTGCCATGCTGTTAAAACAGAACATAAAGCATTAGCACACATACAAAAAAGTCTGTGATTTATGTAAAATTTCTGGTTAATAAAATTAATTTTAATTGTTTTTTTTAAAGGGACAACAAAATGCTACAAATTAGGTTTTTATTTTTAAAATCATTTCAAATCCTTCTTACACCTCCAGCGTAAACACAATTTTGTGAACATTGAACATGTTTATATAAAAATGAATTCTATATTTATTCTTTCCGAGATTTTTTTTTATGTTTGTACCTGTAGTTTCCAATTGTTGGCAGACCACCAAAATAGATTTTCTGGTTTTCCTTCAGGTTAAGACCAGTAGCTGAGCCCTGAGAAATGGCCACAATCTTTTCTTCAGCACCATCATCGATGTCCACAACAATCACAGTGGCTATGTAAAGATAAAAGGCATTTTTAGTAACCTTTTTACATCTGGTTTTATGACCTAAAGACTATGAATTCTCGCCAGTACCCTGTTTCTTGTTCCTCGACATGGTGAGAGCTTTCCAGCGTCCATCATTGTGGCGTTTAGCTGATAGGGCACTTCCAACTCCTGATCCCAGATCAAAATTCACCCTCACCTTTCCTTCTGACAGCTCAAGAGACATAAAGTCCTTCTGCAAAGAGCAACATTAACAGAGAAAGGTGTAGGGATCAATATATTTATAAATGCATGCCAAAAAAAGATTTCCATGACAGTTATATGGCTTCATAAATTGTGCAGGTTTATTTCCTATCATCTGTCTCTGTTGCAAACATACCATGTCTTCAGTGGCCAGATACATGAGCAGAGAGTCGGAGGAGAAAGTGCGAAACTTGAAGGTGATGGTGGAAACATTTGGGTTCCACCTTGTGGGTCGTCCCACTGCAGCATAGCCTTCACCGTCCAGCTGAACTGTCCCCTCACCATCAGTTCGCTGAGGACTACAAGAACACAGAGGGATAATCAGATTTCCTAACGTTTTCATCCATCTTCCAAAAACGCGTCACAAGCCAGAAAAAAAAGACGCAAATAAGAAGATGGCATCCGTTATCTCCCATGATAAATTGCAAACACAAATACAGCAAAGGGACAAACATAAACCAGAAATATTGATGTAAAATATGAAATTCATCTGCGTACCTGACAACACAACCTTTACAGTCTCCCTCTCTCTCTCTGTAGTTCCACAAACCGATAGGTTTACCGTCCAAGAAGGTCTCACCCATGCAGCCTATAAATGTTGATGCTCTGACTGCTTCTGCCTTCTACAGGACAGAAAAAGCAACCAACATGGTTAAAAAAAACAAAACAAAAAAAAGCACAGCTAGGTTAGTCATGTCTTTTACAGATAAATACCTTTGCAGTGCCCAAAATTCCTCCAACAAACAGGTAGGCATTCTGGTCGACGTCCAAGATGGTGAAGGCTGTAGGTGAGTTGGCACTGGCTGGGGTTGGCATCATTCCAGCCATAGGGCCTTCCAAGGGATATACCGATATGGTGCCATTTAGACCATTACTGCACATGAAAACAAGGCAGTACAGTAAATTTCATTAGTTTAAAAAAAAAATGTCTTAACCTATATTTAACCCGGAACACCCTACTCAGATTAAAAATGTCTTTTTCAGCAAGTATCAAACACAAATACAAAAATTACAGTTAAACAGTTAAAATTACAAGGAGTCTAAACAAAACAGTTGCTATGGAACTGACCTCAAGGACTCAGTGTTTTATTTAGAAGCATACAATGAAATGAACCTGGTCATTTTCCAGTCATACTGCAGTTTTTTCAAGCCACTGGACTGTACTAAGTCCAGTGTGTGTAAATGGGACAGAAAGAATTAAGTGATCTTGCTGATGAATAAAATAATGATCAGCATTTTGCATTACAAGAAGGGAACAGATATAGGAAGTCAGCAACCTGAGATTGCCTCATATAAAAGATATACTCTCTGTCATCTGAGTCATGTCTACTCAGGGGTAAAAATGGTACAGTTAGAGGCCACTTAATTTGAAAAAAGGATTTAAGTTCAGTGTTTTAAGTTTCTCTACATGTAGTTCGAAGTTGAGCAAAATTAGAGATGTTTAGACCAGTGGATCCCAAAGATTTTCTGGGCCCTCCTATAGATTACAATAAAACCTCCCACTCTCCCAAAAAAAAATAAAAAAAATAAAAAAAATCAACTGGGCACACATGTACAGTATTTTGTTTTCAAACTCTGCTGCAGTTTATTTAACACTTCAGGTTGCAACAAAACCCACTACAAAGCATCTTTACAGTGAAACACTTCTGTGTAACAGTTTCCCCCCCCCCATTAATCCATACAGCGTCCCTCCTAGGGGGTGCACCCCACACTTTGGGAACCACTGGTTTAGACCAAGATTGATGACATAGCTTATAAATAGAAGGGGGCCTAATATAGAGCCCTGTGGCACTGAGGTGATTTGAAAACCAATCTACTGCTATATAATGGTCAACAGGGTCAAATACTTAAACAAGTTCTATATGTTTTCTGGAGACGCTACAGTGACTAAATGTTATGTGTTCACCTGATATTAGTTTTCTTGGACCTTTTGATTGTAAACAGAAATGACAAAAAAACACTGTGTGGCTGCTGAACCTCTCCTCACAGTCATATGAACCGTCCACCTTGAAAGTTTGTTTTCAAGGCAGGAGTAACATTCAGCAGTGGGGGGATATTTTAAAGGCAGAGAAGTCTGTGTGATGCCATCAGTAAACACCTTTGGGAAGTCTCTCTGATGGAAAATGCATGGAGCAGGTGGGACTCTTCCTTTATGTGAATGAGAGAGTGTGTAAACAACAACACTGCAGCTTACAGAGGGAAGGGAAAAATAGATTGCAGTGGATCTATGTAATGATGTGCCAAAGGCTGACAAGACTGCAAACTCTAGATTTCCCAGCTGCAAAAACATGCTTTCTTCTCTAGCATGAGTAAGACAATGTTTTGGGGTTTCTGCTGTTTTGTCTTTGCTGTTGGTATTGATTATTATTTGTTAAATAATGTGAGAGGAGTAAGACAAGACAAGATACCAGGAAAATATTGTGAAAGCAGGCAGAACAGGCTGAGTTTGTGATATTTGTGATAAACTGCAAAATGGTTGGCTTACTACATCTTGCTGAAAGTGCAACACAAAATTTTAATTTACTTGCTATACCCAAATGACAAATGAATTAGAAGAATAACGTGTATCAGGGCAAGTTACTTACCGAGATGCTTCTATCCGGTGCCAGTTCCCATCGTTGATTGTGTGATGGGGATATTCAACCCTTCCCACACCTGAACCCACATCCCAAAGGAAATTTACCTTCCCCTTGCGCATCTCCAAGGCCAAGAAATCAACCTGAGGTACAGAGAAAACAAGCTAAAGAAACTGCCTGCACACTTTTGTAGTGCAGTAAGCTGTGTTCAAGTCTCATGTCAACATATTGTTAAGTGGCAAACCCAGATTTTTTTCCACATTGTGCAACAAATTTATCCACAGACATGTAGGTGACATCTGGAAGCAGTTAAGAGTATGTACCTAAAAGAGACTGACTTCACATTTTTATTATTAATATTTTTATTTTTTAAATCAAGTATGATTTTCCGATTCCAAATTATGGATTAGAAAATTCCAATAAAATAGACTGAAGCTCGTGATTTGAACATGACAGAATGTAGACAAAGCTCATGGTGCATTAATATTTTTGGGAAACACTGTATCCAGTGCTGAAAGAAACTTTTAAAAATCTTAACTGTATGGCATTTTATGTACATTTGTCAAACAGAAACCTGCAATTGATGCACAATAAATAGACAAATCACTAAATGTGCTAGTTGATAAGAAATCTTTTCTGAAGGTAATAAATTAATTATCCAACATTCTCAATATTAGGAGGATAAGTCTGATATTCATAAAAAGTAGGCAGCAGTAGTGTTGCCTTGAATGCGTATAAAAGGTACTGCAGTCATACAGCTCTGAAGTGTAAAAATTAGTGTTCTTTCAATGTAACAGCAATGCGATTAAACGAGATTAAATGCCATTTCTCAACAAATCCAACTTTATAAATGGAGCAAAGTATAAAAGTTTTTCAGTGAAAACACTCAAGCAGCTTGCAGACCACACAAATCTCACAGTGTTGAAATTGATTGGTGGAAATTGAATCAACTTCCCCAACTGTAAAAGGGAAAATTTGGAAACCTATCAGGATCCCACCCATTAGTAAGAGAGTTTTATATGAAGATATTTGTTGAAAAGGATCTGGGGATAGTAACAAGAGTCCAGATTCTCAATACTATTAAACAGAACCAACTGGAGCATTTATCCAGGAGGTGAATATAAAATACAATGATGAAGTGATTTCACAGCCAGTACAAGAGCTGAAGTTCTCTCCAGTGGCCTCTTTAGCTGGATTTTCACAGGATTTTGTTGTATTTTGATTAATAATCTTATTACTTATGTATGAGTTTAAAAACAACGATGAGTGAATTCTGAGCATGCAGACTCTTCTGCTGTCTTTGAACTACACAAAATAATTATTCATATAGCCTTATGCACAATTAGAGATTATCAGGAAGGCGCATCTGGACACACAAATCACAGGCAAACACACATGTGCACGCACTTTTCTTTCTAGTCTCTCCAGAGTACAGGCGATTATTCATTAGCAGAGATCACAGGGAAGCATTATTATTCAACTAGCACTTCACTATTAGTGAAAATGTAAGATGTGAACAAAAACACACACTAAATTATTATTTATACTAAATTAGAATATCCATGAGAGACACAAACACATATGTGCTGAAGACGTCCCAGTCAGATGAAGCAAAGCAAAGATTTCTCTGGGGAAATCAGGGTAAAGCTGAGAGCAACACAAGCTTGTTGTTAATTGCCACTCCACTCCAGCACACACACAAATTTAGTGCACACACTTTGGGACTATAAGTAGTACCTTTAAACAGTGCTGTGTTGTGTTTTAAGGGTGCTGGTGGGTATGTGTCAAGACGTATTAATTATTCTCACAGACAAATCACTATGGGAGTATTTGTAGGCTGAGCGCTGCTGATTCTTTGACTAGTTTAAGACACGGACACAACTTGGTTCTTTGTGTGTGCAGGTCTTTGTGTTTGCTAAACTGAACTTTCAAGCGGGATAAATGTTGTACAACACTAACCTTAATTAATGCAATATTATAGAAGATATGCTTGTAAAAAACCTTTTTAGTGACTGTAGTGTGGGAGTCCACACAATTCAAATTAATTTTATACTTACATATTTGGCAGATCCCAGGTAAAAAAGGAGGTTATCAGGTGTGGTGGTTTTAACATGAAGGATGATGGTGTTGTACCTCCCTTTTCTGATATCGGGGCGATAACTACGGAGGCAGTCACCACCTGATGAAACCGAGACTTTGATCTGGAAAATAGTGGGAGATTATAAACTATTTTAACACGGAACAAAAACAGTTTTCACAAGCATTTTTTTGTTGACTGTCCAGAACAAACTTATTTTTTTCTTTTGGTGGAGAGAAAAAATAATTCATAGGAATAAATTCAAATAACTTTAAATCAAATTTGATATGAAGGGACTGATTTGAGATTATAATGGAAAAAAATTATGCTTGACTTTATGTACTACTGTTGTTTTCTGATACCCTAATTTTGAGTTATAGAGCCAAAATTCTCTGTACATCAAAATGAACAGAAAAGGTATATCACTCTATGTGTGATGTACCCATGTGACTTTCACTTTGCGAACTGACTGTACCTGTAAAAACACACATTATTCAAACATTCACACACAAACACACAAAAACACACACGACAGAAGTACGGAAAGAATATTTACTCAAAATTTTACTGCCATTGAGCATCAACTGACTGCAGTAACATGTGAATATCAAAAACACATACTGAATTTGCTTGCTTCCTGGCCTGGTTGATCAGTTCCTTTATTTGTGAGATGTTGCGCCTCAAATTGTCTTGAAGCTCTTTTATTGGTTGCAGCTTCTCCAGCAGTCGGTCAGCTTCATCCTCCAAATCCTTTACTTTAGCTCCAGCAGCATGGACTAAGAGCAGAGAGAGATGGAGCAAAATGAGCATAAACACTGGCACAACAAGACTTCTTTTACAAATTCTACAGAGTAAATCTCAGCTGAAAGTGGAAAGTTTGCAAGATATGAGATAACTGAAAGAACAGAAATACAAAAGAAGAGCGAGAAACGAGATTGAGAGCCAAAGAAATTAGTGTAGCTTAGCATTCAAAGAGAACTGCTTTAATTTTACAGTGTACATTATGTAGGGCAGTGATAGAAAGAACTAAAAATCAGAAAGGCGTTATATGCCTTGCAATGAGCTGAGAATTCATGCTCATTTTGAATGGAGGCATTAATAGAAGCAGCTGTATAGATACTAAAGACAGCCAAAAATTAGTGTAAGGTGCATCAATACAGCTGTAGAGAACTGTTTACATCGGTATTAACTGAGGCTATTAAAACAAAATGATTGCCACGTTGTGTTAAAAACTGGAATTTAGTATTTTGTTTTGTCAATAAACAAGAACTGATTAGAAAACTGGAAAGCCAAACATATTGCTAGAGTGTAGTATTGGTGCACCGATTACAATAATAAATGATTTTTATTAAGGTAAGTGAAATATACATACTGATTGCTGTGGGGATTGAAAAAAGAGAAACAAGAAGAAAAATATCAAACATTGAGTTGAATTTACCAAAGTTTCTAAAATTGTTGACTTTGGAATTAGTACAGAATTACAGTAAAAATTAATTTATCAAGCTTATATAATTTCATTTACTGATTCACGAGTTAATGGAGATACCCGATAATAAAGCACTTTACTGTTTTTTTCAGGGTCCTGGATCATCCGATTGGCTGCGTTGACGTCGTCCTCCAGCTCGCTGCAGTTCAGCTGCAGGCCTCCGAGGCGCAGGTTCAGATCCGCAAGGCGCTCCAGGACGTCTACGGCTGTAGCATTGGCATCAGCTGCTACTGCTTTTGTAGCTGCTAGTTTAGCAGACGTATCTGTAAGAAATTACACATTGCTAAAAGATGGCTGTAGTTTTAATTTGTTTTAAAAAAGAGGATGAGTGGTTTGTTTGGACACAAACAAATTAAGAATCCCAATCTTACCATTGGGGATCGCGTTGAGTGTCGCCAGGGATCCATTAACAGCTGCTAGAAGGCCTTTAGTTTTGTCTCTAGCTGCTTTAACTCTGCCCTTTAGTCCAGCCACATTGTCTGCATTTTCTACACACAAAGCAAATGGTAATATCTATGACAATCTCCTTAGTAATAAAATATCCCTCTTCCCTTTCCTGATCAACAAGATCAATGAGATCACAGACAAAGGAAAAGGATACAGATATTCTGAAGCAAAGATAACATAAGAGATCATTCCATGTAAATTCACTTTACAGAAATCAACATAAAGATTAGAATCTGTGGGAAAATGACTTGTGTCAATAAATGCCATAAAATTGTGATATACACAGTTGAAATACTTTGTTTATACAAGGTATTTCACTTTTGAAAAACTGAAAATAACTTTTTAGTTTTCTTTTTTTGCATTGCACATAATACTAGTTACTCCTTTTATTTTTCAGAACTCACCACCTGTTGGTTTGCTTTATTCTTACTGACCTTTCCACATTCAACAATTCATGATTTTTAAATCCAATCAAACAAATAGATTTTTAAGCATTTCCCCCACTGATTTCACTTTCTAACAAATGAAATCAATGGAATACAGCAGACCTGGGCATCTAAGGGTCAGAGAGCAACAGCCGGCCCTTTAAATGCCCTCAGCTGACCTGGATGAAAACTGGAAATCAGAAATGCATACATTTTATTTTTATTTGGTTTATGAAGCTCATTTTCAAAGAAACATCTTCCATTTCCTATATAACCATGTAACCCTTCTCCAGTCCTCCAGGACTGCACCATGCTGGAAGGGAAGACATCAAACACAGCAAGAAAATCAATGATTTCCTGTAAATCTTTTTCTTCTTTAGTTTGCAAGGAAAACCAACTGCAGTGGTGAATTTCAGGATAATTAAACTTATCATTCTGGTAATATAAATTGGGGTAGAGACATCAATTCCAAACATAAACGTAACATAATTTTTGAAGATAATTATATGGTTTAGAAAATGTCTATAATAACCCAAAAGGGGTTATTATACGGAAAAACAAAAATCCTTTTTGTCATATATACTTTTCCTATTTTGTAAGCCAGGTGAATAAACTTTCTCATTTTTCTGTCACTCACCAGTAACTTTAGTATAATTCAGAAGAAAAAACAGACAATTAAAAAACAGTCAATTTTATTACCTCAAGGTGAGATAATAAAAAGAAATTACTTAATTCTGAGTATCAAGCTAAACACGCTCAATTTAGGCCTCCATAATCGAGGATCGACTTTCCAAGAGTGATTTTATACTTTTAAGAAAATGTTTATGTTTCCAGTCCAGTAGACATAGTGTGTAGACCCGTACCTTTAACATCGTTCTGAAGCTGTTTGGCTTTGTTCAGCAGTATTTGACTCTTCTGGAGGGCATTTTGAGCTGCCTCCTTTACAGGGACATCAGGACCCAAAGCCTGAAACAGCACCAATGCAAAACATATAAACCATATAATCACATACACCTTCTAACAAATAATGCTTTCAGAAACTATAGATACAAGAGACTTAAAAAGTCTGTGTCATGACAAAAACAAACACTTTTCTGCATTTAATCACTTTACATTAAATTTAATCATTATTACTTTGAAAGAAATGGACATCTTCTGAGAGAAGCAGCCAAACTACTTCTTTTATTTTACTTGTCTATGATTGTTTTTATGCCCTTTGTCCAAAATCCTCTTAGAGCTTGAACTTTATTGTCCACTAATTTTGAAAAATAAAAGTATAAATATTGCTATGATGTCTGAGTGATGGAGAGTCAATAATATATTTTATTACTGAATACAAATATATTGTGTCGAGAATAGACATTCAGGGTCTTGATGGTTCTAGTACTTGGATGCTCCATTTGAAGATTGCAAAATGAAGTTGCAATAAATAAATGTCTAAAAATATTATCTTTTGTGTCTTAGGTTTAGGCACTTATAAAACCGAAATGCATGCAAAACACCAAAAATAACATTTTTACTCTATTCAAAAGATATGAATGCATTTCTGAATCCTCACCAGCGCCAGAGCCTCATTTGCCGTCTGTTTGGCTGCTTTTGCCTCTTTTTCTGCAGCATCGACATTGGCTTTAATGTTGCTGTAAGCATGGACAGCAGCAGTTGCATTGAAGGACAGGTTTTTTGCTTCAGCCAAAATACTGTGAGGTGAAGAGTGAGAAAGAAGGAAAAAAACACGATAGATTAAATTAACTTCTACACAAACCTTTTTCCAATCAAAAATCTTAATTTTGCTTGTGTTAATGGTAGTTAAGCACAATCTTACAAGAATATGACATTTATACCAAATCCTAAAATTTTAGTCTTGAAATTAATAGCAGTTGTATTACACTGAATTGGAAAATTAAATTCCACTTTTTGCCCTTTAGGATAAACAATATTTACATACAAATACCTACTAATAAAAAATTTGGAATATAAAAACATATATCATATATCTTTTTAATTGCTCATCATTTGATTTCCCAGTCTGCCGCATGGCTGAGGGATCCATCATGTGAAAAAACATGAGAGAAGGTAAAACAGTGATCTGTTTGTACTGTATTCACCCATCTAAAATGGCTGCCGATTCATTTAGCTGTTTGGCATGTTCCTCTGCTTCGCGGACGTGTTCAGCCAGGTGGCCACTGCTCAAGCCGTCGGAGAGGCCCTGAACTTCGTCATCCAGCTGAGCATGAAGCGGATCAAGCTCTCTATTCATCTCCTCCAAGCCCTGAGAATGGAGATCGGAGGATTAAATTCTTCATTACTTACCAAAATAAAAAAGTTTCTTTTTTTCATTGTAATTCTTAGCCGACCAAGCTCAGTCAGAATGAACAACTATGAAAAGTCTTAGGGTTTTTCTAGATTTAGTACCTCCAGCTCCTTGTTGATGTTGTCAGACAGCTGGTTTGCCTCATCTAGTAGATCATTTCCTTCTCCAAGGACCTTCTGCGCATCTTGTTTGACAGCATTGACTGCATCTCGCTTCCTCTATATAAAATAATAATAATAATAATATTAACTTTAACATCTGCAACAATACACTATTTTTATTTCTGAATGTTTTAGATTTTCTACAGTTTTCTTTTTGAGAAGCCAGTTTGCCTCCTAATCTTTTAAAATGACTGCCACAAAAGGAGTTTTGCTAAATGTTGGCTTTTCCTTTCAGGTAATTTCTACATGATATATAGTCGACTAATGTGTGACTAGTATTATTGAACTTTCAAGAGCTGAGCTATAAATCATTTAGTCATAAAAAAGCATGGACTAACCAGCGATTTGTGTCAAAGTGATAAAATCATAACTTATTGAAATGGAAATAAATCTGTTTCTCTTGTATCTGTCCCATCACTAAAAATGATAAAGATACCCAAAGAGCATACATCACTACAGTTTTATCTTCCCAGAATTTAATGTACAATTTTAACATTCCAGTGTTATTTTTTTAGAAACTTTCTCAGATCTGTTCATTTAATTCATTTTTTTAGTATTTGAATTTGTTAATCACTTTATTTTGTTTAATCTAAAGCACTCTGTGGTTCTTATTGATGAAATAGAAACATTCTAAAGCGAAGGAAATAATCTAAGAAATTAATAGGCATTTAAAAAATGTATTTCAGGAGAAGGGTTAAACAGTTGCAACAGGCCAAGTATGTTTTTTAGATTTAATGTACATGTTACACCTAATTTGATAAGCAGTAAAAGTTACACTGCAAAATCTAACAGCTGGTGGAGTAGAAACACTTTAAGGTATATTACAGTTTAATAAGAGAAAATCTAATCTAACTTGAGACCATACTTTATTTACAACTGCAGAAAATAAATATTCACTATACATATAACTTGGCACAGCCATCCTTAAATTCTGATATGACAGACAGCTATGTCCTGATTGTTTTGTATGTTTGAGTTGGGCTGCACCTGCAGAGCGGTGAGGTTGGCTTTGTTTTGTTCTGTCAGCAAGCCAGCCTGCTTCGCCTTTCCCTGGGCAGAGCTCAGTAAATCTTGAGCCTCCTGGAGCTTCCCCTCATGATCAGACAGCTTCTCTTTTATCTTTGAAACACATGAGGAGGTACTGAGGTAATCAAAGTCATTTAATACATTTGAAAACAAGATTTGTAACCAGAGATCATGATTACCTCTGCTTTCAAGTCTTCAGTGGCCTGATGAGGGTCACCAAACATCCTTTTGACTTTCTGATACAGCTCTTCTGCTAGACTGCAGAGGAGGAAGAGAGTTAACTTACTCTTAAGGATATTATGATTCGTAAAACAGGAGGAGTATTTATTTATATGTGCTTTTACAAATGCAAAAACAACTAAACAACACCACAAAACTAATGGCATCTTCTACATGTTTCTGAGCCAGTTTTCAAACCTATGGGACTAACATACAGTTAGTCACACCAGGAGCTAAGCCAAGTCTTGAATAGAGACAAGGTTAAACGCTGAAAGACGGAGTCCAGTGTATCAACAACAGAAGGAGAAAGTTTTCCTTTAATTGATGAAACAGAGGGAGAGAAAATAAACAGATTTCGTGTGAAAGCTTAAGCTTCATAAAGCCAGAGCTGTTGTTTCCAAAAGAGACACAATGTATGAAAATTCAGTTGTACTTGGCTGTTCTGGAACTGGATAAGAAGAGATGTGGAGCGAAAATGTGAAAATCTTTCACTTTAGATCAGATATTGAGGTTTTAATTTTTTCATCAAAGGTTT
Source organism: Alfaro cultratus (assembly GCA_903066825.1). Classification (NCBI taxonomy): domain Eukaryota; kingdom Metazoa; phylum Chordata; class Actinopteri; order Cyprinodontiformes; family Poeciliidae; genus Alfaro; species Alfaro cultratus. The sequence goes on along the minus strand of CAEFZX010023375.1, from coordinate 24,791 downwards.
CACAAAGGTTTGATAAAGTTTAAATAACCAGTAGAGTTTAATCTTTTGAATAATAAGAATAATGACTGTTTACTTTTATTTTGTTGGACACCTTGTTATCCTTTTTAACATAAGCAGACTGCCTGTTTGTCTTTTTATCTGTAGTTAGTTCAGATTGTTCCTTATATTTCTAATCAGCAACCCTGTGTAAATATAAATAGATAATATTAATCAAACTGGACTTAGGATTAATTGTGATTCTTTTCACTATCTTTTTATAACCTTTTATATCTCTGAATAAAATCATAACACTGAGAAATAATGTGTCCTTTTAAATGCTGAATATAGATTATCCCCTGGGAAGGTTCAGGATTTACAAAAGTATATGAAATATACTATAAACAAATTGATTTACATATATAAATATGAGGCTGAGTTATAATAGAGTAGTAAAATTAGATATAGAAGTAATTTCTACAGCATAAATATGATTTGATAATATTTCTTTATTTTGTTTGGTAACTATGCATCTGAAAGTTGCTTTATCAGCGACATTAAAATGCAAATTTTAATCATTGACACAGAGCGAGTTTGATAATTTCTATGAAGTACAACTGCTTTTTATGAGCAAATGGTACCAGAGGTGAGTCAAAGGATGATGGTACCACTGATGGTACTTGGTATTAAATGTAATAGACCAAGAATAACAGTAACTCACACCAGAATATCTTTTACTGTAGCTTTTCTGTATGGTTAACAAACCTTAGAAAGTATGCAAAATGACTGCTAGCAACATGCTTTATTTTATACAGCCATTTACAATGTAACTATTGGTTCACAACATTGTGATGTGTGTTGCGGTGGCATGCACTTTTAGTGAGCCTTCTCTCTTTGGAAGCATTTAAAATACTTTCGTACCTACATGTTTACAACCGCAGCCTTTAATGAGTCTTATTTTTCTTCTCTTACATCAATAATTACCACAAGAAGGATCTCGTGTCCTCCAGACAATATCACTCAAAGGAAAATTTCACAGTGTTTGAGGATATGGGGAATGCAATGATTGGGTGTGATCAAACTTTAATGAACCCTGTAGGGAATACCATGAGAAAAATATAAACAACTGAGGATTGTCTAGTCATTCAGCGTCTATTGCTCTAGTGTACTGGAGTTCTAAATTGAGTGTATGAATTAAACAAAATGTAATTTGCAGCATGTGAACAAATTTGCTTGACAGTGCTATACTAACAATACGTCCAATGTGAAAAATATACAAAAACTACTGCATAGCTGAAAGTTTTGCATATTTCATAGAGCCATAAATTTGCTTTTCTTGTTTGTTTGTTTTTTTTATCTGGTGCTCTGGATGAAATCTCCCCTTAGGCTTCAGTCAAATAATGAAGTGCAGACCAACTCATTTAGTGGCTGAAGCGATTTCTCTTTGTCTCTCCTTCACTTATTCTCTCTATCCATCCGTCAGCTGTTCCCCTCTCCTGTGTTTTTTCTGTCTCATTACATGTTCTTTGTATCTTTATGACTGTCTCTGTTTGTGCCCCTACGGTGATATTTTTAATTAACTCATCGACCTTTACTGCTGAGAGAAACAAAAGGGGAAAGAGGTATGAAGAGACAGATTGCTAATTCCACCAAATGCCTTGAGAGAGAATGAGCGAGAACGTTAACGAGTGACAGTGAAAAACCTCTTTGCTACAACAAACAGAAAGACATGTGCAGCTATCAAATACCTGCTTGCATTTTTAGTGTCAAAAAAGAAACAAAGCAAGAAAATTCATAAATAGATTTTTTGAGATTTAGGTTTATTTGTCCTATTTTTGCCCAAATTGCTTCCGAATATGTACTAGAAAAGCTAAATAACCAGTTCTAAGCATTAGTTTGTGCTGCAAATTATGACATTCAATAGCAAAGTAACTGAAAAAACTATTAAGTGTAGAACATCTTTTAAAGTTTTTAGTTATTATGATGCAACTCAAAATTAGATAAAACCAATCCAATTTTGAAAAGCAAATTCCTTCATTTTAATGAATAAAATGCTGACTTTATTGCAAAATAATTTTTTCAGCGATTTCTAATTTAACTTTTAAAGAGAAACATACTTGAGACAGAAGATAAAACAGAAAAGTCAAATAAATCTAAAAGTTGAAAAGTGAGAAGTTTTATGTTTTTTAAAAAAATCAACTGCTGTCTTATTTTGAGGAAAGAGTAAACATAAGACATTCAGTATTAGAAATAGCTGGAAAAAACAACTTTCAATATGTTTTGCATTTTCACATCTGTTCCTCATTCTCTTTTGTTGGTTGGTTGAAATTAACAATCAAAATATGAAATAATAAGTGGTGAGGAGTCCCAGCAGCAAGCAAGATATGCAAGACAGACAATGAAGTAATTAAACAGTGCAAAAATCACAGGAGATACTATGCAAACAGATACATTAAGCATTGTTCTGTGCTGCAAATGATAAAATATGCTAAGATATTTTGAACAAAAAATAAACTATGCAAAAAAAATACATGATTATAATTAAAATATTTGTTTTCTCTATGCTTTGGCAACAAATTTTCACTTTGTATTTCAAAAAAGAGAAATACAACTGTGTCAACTTTTTATGTATTACAGAATAAAATACATGACTTAAAAAATCTCTGTGTGGGAGAGGTAAAACACCTGAGCCATGGGTGTGTGTGTGCGTGTGTGTGTGAGAGAGAGAGAGGGCGTGCGCGTGCATGTGTGTCCTCATACTCCTTCTCTTCCTCCGCAATGCTTTTCATCCTTCCCAGCTGCCGTTTTCTCATCTCTGCTAGCATTGCCTGGATCTCCTCCTTCATCTTGCTAAGGCTTTTGTCTGGAGTTCCATCTTTCCGTGAGAGCGTCTTGTTCAACTCAGCTGCCTTGGATTGGAGGTCTGGACATAAAGAGACATGCAGAGGCACTGCTGTGAAGATGCTGCCAACGGACAGATTGAGTTCATGTAGCTGCAGTTGTGAAAACAATAAGGAAAACACTATTACAGCTTGTCTTGTGTTTTAACTGTAAGAAATTGAGAAAACAAAGCTGGGAGTTGAAACTGTTAGTGCAAATGCCAACAAATATTTATTTCAAATCTAATTTTACATTTTAAGCTTGCTTTTTATTTGCAACAGATACTGCTGAATAAGGGCATATTTTTTGTTGATGTATATAAAAAACTTCCAGCAACTTAGATGAAGGTATTATTTTCCTTATCAAAGGGTCGATGGGCATAATTTAATGACATGGTGGTTATATTTCTCATTTCAATCTTCAAAATCATTGCTATGGCTTCTTTAAACAACACTTTTTATTTGATGACTGTATATATATATATATATATATATATATATATATATATTTATTTTAATTTTTTTCCCCGTAAATTTAGGATTTTGTGAAATCAGAGCAGCAAGATTTTAATATTTTACCTTCTGAAACCATAGCAACAATATGACTGATCAGGTCATGATGTTATAATAGTGTGTTTGTCACACTTTTGATGCCAAAACAGCCCAGAGCAGTAATGAACTCCACTGGAACCCTGACGGTGTGCTGATTTATCTGACAGCTAAATATCAGCTGTAGATCATTTAGGTGAGGCCTCCATGGATTGGACTTGTTTGTCCAGCAAATCCCACAGATGATTAACTGAATACTTGGGTAATTTGGATTCAAAGTCAACACTCGGAAATCATCTTGCTCCTCAAACTGTTCCTGAAACAATTTTCACATTGTGCTATAGCACAGCATCTTGTTGAAAGAATAAATAATTGTGGCACATTAATATGACGCAATGATTAGGCAGGTTGAAGCTTCAACGTAATATCCACATTGTGGCACAATAAGGTTTCCCAGCTCAACATTGTAAAAAGCCTCATTCTGCCTCTGTTGGCTTATTTTCTTTCCAAAGTGCATCCTAAGATTTTGAGACAAGGCCACCTTGTTCCATTGCTTTGTTTTCATGCTTACATGTCCAATGTTTGTTTATTCAGACAGGTATCAGCACGCTAACCATAACTGGTCTACGGCTTTGCAGATTCATACACAATAAAGTGTTGTGTAAATGCAGTGGCACTTTGTTTCAGTTCTTACATTGTCTCACCACCATTTCCCTTTCAAATTACTAGTATAAGCAAACAGCCAATCATCTTTAAAAAAAGACAGCAGTCACTTCACCTGTCAGTGTTTATAATGACACAAACTATCTTAATAAATTAATACACTTAAAACTACTAACCTAAAGTGAAATAAGCTGCAAGATCTCAAAACTAGAAATTGAAAGAATAAAAAAAATCCAGAATCATTGTGCAAAATAAGATACAGTCTCAATTCAAACAAACACACAGTACAGTATGTTAATTTTTCTGTGTATCCAGTAATCACACTAAATCATTTTAATAGCTCATGACTGAACATTTTCACCCTTTGATCTTTACTCCTTTAATCACAGTTGAAGTCAAACTCAGTCTTAAGCAATCAGTCATTTAAAGACAGTTTTTTGTTGGAAGCCATGTATCTATTTTATCATATTAGAGCCAGTAAAATCTCAAAAACATCAGTGGTGAAGCTCACTTAAGTAAAACTCAACCTGCCTGACATTAATGAGGATTTTTGTGCATCAGTGCAGAAGCAAAAAAATAACCGTCCATTAATACTTTTCCTTAATTGTGCGTGTGCTTGTGTTACTTTATCTAAACTTTATTTGACTGAAATAAGTTGAAATATTTCATGGTTATGCATGTGTGTGTGTTGTGGTAGTGTTGCATTTCACTCATTTGAAGTGTAAACATGAAGTGATTAGAGCCAAGACAGGAGTTAAGCCATCATGCTAATGAACAGCTGTACCACATGTGTGTATGCATGTGCATGGTTCCTCTACCAGTGTGTGCAGAGAGGAAACAAAAGTGTGTGCCACAGCCGTATAATTACATAGTAAGATTTAAGAACCAATTAAACACTTAAAACGTGGACGGAATCATATTAAGGTATCTGGCAAACATGTGTGAGGAAATTGTGTACAGTATTTTCTTGCCTTAGTGTGCGTCTGTGTGTACACAGTGGTACAAATGTGCAGAATCTGGCAAAGGCATTTGTGTATCTGGTGTGTATTTGTGTGTTTGTGACGACCACTAATTAAGTCTCTAATTGCTACTCTCAATCATTCAGTGAGCCAGGACAGAGTCTCTCTTTTACTCTCCTAGAAACACACATACAAGCTCACACTATAATCACACTGTGATTAGGCAGAGGGCCAGAGAGCTGGGAGCAACAACAAAGAGAGGACCACTGCAAGTCAGAAGGAGTTGATTTGGCAACTTTTACCCCCAAAGACCACAAGTATTTCATAATGGTAAAATAATAATAATAAAAAACCTTGGTGCTGCAATCTTTTATGAGCTGGACTACAATCATCCCTACCAGGCATTACTACAAACATGTAACTGCTTAGAATACAATTCTAAGTCTGAATTGTGAAAGGTTCAGTTACTTAAAGTACAAAATTTCTACTATTTTATTTCACCATAGGTGGATCGTTTTTCACCACCTGTATGTTATAGTCATACCTCTGGTGTCAGATATGACTGTAAAATATAGTCCTCTATAAAATAAATTTAATTAATTGATTTTATCAAGAACTATGTTTTTCAAGTTCATCGCCAGCGGTTGTGGTAACTGTGTTTTTTGAGATGTGGAGGACAGGTAAAAAAGTATGGCACTCTTGAATACTGTCCAAGGCTTTTCATTTGCTTGTCACGGCTTGTTTTATTTTAAGGAATCTGATGTATCAAGATTTTTCTCTATTGGTTGGAAAGCATTTTTCATTTTGTAGTGGAATATTTTCAACATTTCCCACATAAAAAACTTAAAATCTAAGCTTTAACTGGGCACTGGATTCAGGCAAAGACTCTGCAATATTTTTCAGTCTTAGATTAGGCTAAATTTTACATTGTTAACAATCAAAAATGCATGTATTACAAAGCTATGCTTTCTTTATCTGATTATATGGCAACCAAACTAACTTGAATGTCTTGTTGGCAGTTCAATCAGTTTTTTAACTTATCTTAATTTCTACGTAACAAAGCTTCAAAACTTTAGGTCTGCCGTCCCTCAAAGAATGTACAACTGCCTACACCTTCAGGGCCAGTGTCTCTATTATGAGGGTTTCACCTTTATATCTCAGGCTGCCCTGTTAGAGGAGCTTTGGTAGAGGTCTTGGGTCAGTTCATTTCAACAAGAGGACACAATGAAAGAATGCTTTTTTATATATTTTAAGGGAATACTGAACCCATTTCACAGAAGATAATTCTAGTTAAACTTGACAAGGCAGGAGATTAAAAACTTGGTCAGAAACTTTAAAAATTAACTCTAATGCTGCTGAAAGTAATAGCATAGTTATTGTTTTGGACAATTCAAATCAAGTATCCATTTGTTTCTTCAGTCAATGCAGGGAAGATTTTTAAAAAATTCAACAAGAGATGAAACTTCATTTATTAACAGGAATTGAAGTGTCAGCATATATCTTTATGTTTCAACCTTCTCAGAGTTCAGCTGGAAAGGATTAACTTAAATTATTCACATCTTATCAGTGACAGAGAAAAGATAAATATTCAGAGGAAAATAAATTCTAAAAGTGAGCAAAAGCATGTGTATTTTCAACAAAAACAGATCACTGGCCAAATATTTTGTTCTAACTTGTATATTAGCTTGCCAATTACCAGTCAGAATTAGATGAGTAATTTCCCATTATCTAAAAATGCTGTGTTATGGACGAAGAGGCCTGATGGATTAGTTTCCTTCAGCAGTTGCTCTTTATCAAGATTGTTATTGTGATGCTGCAGCTTGAGGAATCTGTTGAACGCTACAGCATCACTTTGCACCAGCAGACCATATGGAGTACCATCAATTTGCCCATCAGTAACAATTTTTAGGTGCTTTCCTCCATTAGCTGAGCCATTTGGCTGGTTTCCTTCAAAGCCCTCTTTGGAAGATGGAAAACTGTATTTTAAGGACCATTAAAATACATCTTGAGATGTTTGGGAAACTAGATGTTTCTTCAACCCTCCTCATTTTCCTGCATATATTTTGTACAATGATACATCTGTCCTCCTAGAATATGATCAGTTCAATAAAAATGTAAAATTAATTGTAGTAAAATATGCAGTGAAACAATACAGCTGATTCAAGAAAACGTTGACAGGATTTGAAAGGAGCTAATAAAGGAGAGGCAGAGCTAATTTCTTTACCTTTCGCTCCCAGCAGCGTGTCTCTGATGAACTGCTCCAGGTCCTCAGCTCGCTTATGAATCCTGTCGGCATCATCCTCCACCTGCTCTCCATCAGCAGATACCTTAGTTGTCTGTAACACAAACGCATACAGCTACATCATAAAATAATAATCAGGCATTCCATAGTTGAATATGTTGCAGTGAGGTGAAAATACAAACACAACAGAAATCAATAATGCGTGCAGAAAGGTGGAAAACTTACTGGCATAAAGAGAAAACAGAACCTCACACATTCAAACATCAAGACAAGTCCAAGAACACAAGAGGATGGATGGAGTTTTGATAGGCATAAAAATCCATACCAATACACTCAATTTAACACATGCACAGATAAACACACACAGTTGGAGAGTGAGGATAATTATATGTTCTGCTGAGATTTGACAAGACCATGTTATGTAATTTTAGCCAGGGTGTTTTTGTGAGTAAGCACGTAGGGAACGGGATGTGGGGGACAGTGCTGTTGTCAACAAATGTCAGACATTCAGTCTCTAAAAGGGTGTAGCTTGACAACGTGAATGTGTGTTCTTTTTCTCCATTTGATAGGTATAGACCCCTACACTCAAAAGGTGTTTTTTCTATTTTGGTTAACTTCCCCTCACAGTCAGCCATGACAGCACATATATTTAGAGAGTGAGAAAGAAGGAAAAACATGAAACTGCTCTTTTAAGGAGTCTCCACCTTAAGGGTTATGGTCTGGTACGCTCTGTTGACTGGAGCTGTGGCCCTTTGTAGGGCCTCCCATTAAAAAATGGCATACGGGAAGGGGTCAGACTGCTTGTGATTTACAATATTTAATGGCAGACAAAAACACTAAAAGTCAAAACTCAACCAGATTAGTGGAAATCCAGATTACTGTCCTCGAGAACGGCCTTTTTGGGAACTTTGGTGGTGGCTCCTGGAGCTCAGCTGCACTAAACATGAAATTGTGAAGGGATGCCCCCTCTTTCACCTCTTTGCAACTTCAATGTCATTTCAAGGTTCTCCACAGAAATACTTTGAACTAGGATCAAATTAGTTTGAATACAAAGACTGTTTATACTATTGGCTTGAGTTGACAGATTTGGAGTCAACTTTGGTTCATTATGACAAATTCATAAAATGTTTTCTGAGGGTACTTAACTGAGTCACAGTTGCAAGCTGGAAACCTTTGAGAGTTGTCTGTGCTTTTGCAGCTAAACACAGCACAGTAACTCAGATTACATAGGCTTCAGGAAGGCTCTAGATTATGTCCTTAAAAGCAGTCTGTAGTACTCCTGGGTGACGTCAGTGCTTATGTAGGGTAGGCAATGTTGGCGTCACTTAGACGAATGTGATTTGGAGGAATGGTCAACTGGATATGAACCAGGGTGTTTTATTGATGGATTTTTATGCTTGACATGGGATATTTGTCCATACGTTTTCTTGGTACCATCCCTTTAAGGATCAAAGGTTTATAATCAATGTTGTAATTTTCATCATCAGACCTTACTGTGTAATTTATTGGGCATTCTGACAAAGAAAGTGACAGAACCTTTTACCACCTGGTAGAAATTTGGGTCCAGTGGATGGGGAAGAAGGTGGATGGACCTTGAAATTCTAAATGAGTAGGTTGAACTTAGAACATCTGGTAGAATCTGCCATTCAGAAAATCTTCAAGGTTAGTTTTTCTCATGTTCTGGAGGAGACTCAGAAAACAGCACACTGCAGAGCAACAAGAGGGCTCCACTATCAGGCTGCAAAACAAAACTTTTAGGGCCTGACTGGCAAAGGGGAATGTCTAAAGAGGAGTGGAGAGGCACCAGATAATAAGACTGACAGAGGCTTCTGTGGTTGAAGAAGCAAAAACATAGACACCAGAGGAGACCATAGACCAACACTTTTGATTGTCTTAAGTTTAGAAAATGTTCGACAACATAAAGGTGACAGTTTCAGGGTGATCTGTAGAGCCTGACTAAGAATATTGTTGGATATTGAACACTGGGCTGTACCCACTTTTTTCATATAGCAGCATTTAAGGTTTTAATAGGATAAACTCTGTAAAATATAACATATCATATAGGGCTAAAGCTGGAGAGTAAAGTAGTTATCAATTCAGGTTGTCAACTCATTTCCAGTTTACTATCCATGCTTCCTTCACTGATTGTGTGCTGTCTAAAAATTATTTGTGCACGAAACTAAACAAGCAATCCAGCATATTTATCTTTTACAATTTCACCATCTCAAATATGGTCTACATTTGGAACATCCTCAAGACTCAAATATGGGAAAAGTGCAATTTTTAGCTCTTCCTTTGTGAAATGACTGAGTCACAATACCAGAGCTCGAATTTCCACAATTCCTTTGGCTACACAGAGAGTGAAATTGAGATGAAAAGAAAAGAAAGCAGACACAGGTTAATGTAAAGTTGAAAGAAAAAACAAAGGATTTGCACCCTGCTGTGTAGCTGGTCCATCTCAACGACCAGTGATCCCAGGTTGGAGTCGGCCAGTTGCAGTAATCTCTCCGGAGCTTTGTGAGGCGATAACATGTGCTTCAGAGGGAAACAGAAAGATGAAAGTATTAGACCAAAATGTCTGACACAATGTGGCCTCGAGCGATGTTTTTGCAACCACCCAGACCTCTGCTGCAGGGCTGAAAAACAGAGGAACCAGAAAAATAATTTGCACTAAGAAATTTCTCATAAATAACACTTAAAACTAACAAAATGCAAACAGTCAGACAAAAGGAAATTATTTTTCTTATAAACATTTGCTTCAATCTTGGGAAGCTGGAAAATAATTGGTGTAAAGTGTTGGTTGGAAATTTGAGAATAGGACTTAAAACTAAAGCGTTCATGAGCCTCAACTCAAAAGGAGAATCGGAATCAACAGGAATTAAGCAGAGATATTAAAATTTTATTTGCAGAAAAGGATCCAATGTGCTTGAAAAAAATATTGATTTAACAATTCATTAATTTTGCACAATTTTTGCTTTGTGGTTGAGTTGTGTTCACCAGAGTAAATTTGATCCATTTTTAGACAGCAAAATATCTGAAAATGTTTCACTTTGACTCGTGTGGGAAACAACACATGCTAAAATATGTCAAAAAGTTCAAAGCAATGCAACATTTAAGTTTACTTTTAGATGTATCTATAAGTAGCATGTTTCACCCAGCCTTGCTCTATGGAACAATATTACCCAGAACCAACATACATAGAAACAAATAAAGTTAGCATTTGTATTTTTACCTTGAGCTCCTCTGTCATGTTTTCAAAATGGTACAAAGCTTTATAAGGTGGTGGGAGGGGTGTGGTCAGTGTGACATCAGTGATGATGCGATAGAGACGGTCCATGTCGCTTATTAGCAAACCTGAGCACTCATCGTCACAGGCTGGAGAAAAGTAAAGAAACACAGTTCTGAATCAGTTCATGTGCAATGAGCCCCACTAAATTCATCTGAAATATTTATTATCAGCATTGTGAGGTTCTTGTTTCCCAAGTTTCTGCATAAGGTCTTTTTGTAACTGTATGTTTTATATATGTGAACTTATAAATATAGCAATATGTGATGACACTTATGTTGTTCTACCCTTAGAAAGACAAGGCTGCTGATGCATAAAATCAGCCCAGAGAGGAGAGAGCACACACTGTGGGCAAAAGAAAAGAAAAAAAAAAAACACTCCAATGCACACACACGGGAATTGACTTAGACACACAATTACTTTTTTAGTAAAGGGCTAGGAAAACAGTTTTCTTTTGCGACCCGAGGCTGATATATTGCACAAATTAAAACTCCTGACATGGGAAATCAAAGATAAATAAATAATATACGAACTGTTTCTAGTCTATCAATCTCTAAAAAAACTAACACACAAATTAAACACTGCATTTAAGTAGTTTCATGCAAAATGTACACACAAAAACACCACAGACCCCCCACACAGAAATTTGCACTGAATATGACACGGTGTCAAGACCTGCTTGTCTCTGCTGTTCAGATATCTAACTGGTGTAAAAGTTTAACCTACAATCTTCTACATGTGAAAGCAGCTTGTCCTATAGGATTAACCTTTTTCAGTTTTATGAATGCCTGTCTGTGAAACAACGCATACCTCAGTCCTTCAGTGTAAAAGAATATTTTAAAAAATGTGCAAAAAGACATAATACTTGAATGTAAACCTGAATAATTTGCGATTTTGAGTTGGAGCTGAAACATAATTAGATTCAACCTCCACTTGCAAACTTTTGTAGATTTTTTTTTAACCACAAATATTTTTACATTTGTCTATTTCACAAAAGGTTTTCACTGCTACTGCACCCTAAATCCATGATGAACACATTTCCATGAGTTTTCTGTCAAAACGGGACACAGGTGCATACTTATCTTCCATAAGTGACATTATTGTAAACATGTGTTTACTAGTCTTACTAGACCCCCCTTTATATTCCTTTATAAAGCACTTTGAATTATTATACAAAAAAGCATTCAAGTGATTACACTTTTATTTATAAATGTACATTTGTAATGTGATTTATGTTATTCAGTTAGCATTTGTCTTTTGCTGTTATTGTAAATATACAACTTTTTGTAAATTTAAAATTCAAGTAAATACAGAAGCAGGGAAAAACTAAAACAAATTAAAACCAATATAATTTGATCAATTTTAAGCTGATGTATTAAGCAATATACTGAGCATGTGTTGCCTCCTTTATTTTCCCCACTTAAGATAATCTATTAAGTCCTAAATTCCCTTCCAGACATGGGCTGGGGGCTACTCATATGTTACCCCTGCATCTAATGGATTAATAATTACATTGTGAGCATCTTTTTGTAGGTTGATGGGGGAAAGTTTAATAACGCTGCAAACTGTATGACATGACTTGTTAAATTTAAGCTGGATTTCTGCACTTGCTTAGATGTTTTCTCATTTCTCCCATTCAGGACAAGTGCTTTACTGTGCCAGGCAGAATGCAAGAAATGCCAGAGTATGGGAAAACACCGTGTGGCATCACTTTTCAAGTAAGCATCAGTTTGACTACCGTCCTATCATCAGAACCAGCCCTATGATTATGGTTTGGACACAAAGGCGAGCAGCATGGTGTCAGGGTGGCACTGCAGCACTTCCCCTTTGTGAGCACATGTTCAATGTCGAAACATGCAAAGACATGAGCGAGCAATTTCCTTACCGACCTGACAGCAGCGATTTCACACTGGCCTCTGTCTTATGACCTTTTCTTCCATGTTCTCATTCACATGCACACACTTACTTCCAGACAAGCTAATGGAACTAAATTGGCACTGCTATTATGTTCATATTAAGTTTAATTTAGCTCCAAACGACATTGAAATTATTTTCTGAATGACTTGAATCTGACTTCTGCCATGATCTCGTCTCCCATGGCAACTAGAGAAAAGGCCTCCGATTTGCATTTCATTGCCAAAATACAGTAAAAATTTAAACTTCAGGTGACACTGCACATGTGTGAGGCACCAGAATGACAGGAGCAGCAGAAAATAAATGAAATAGACCAAGACTGAATGTAGGGTTCATGGAGTGTAGAACCTTGAGAAGCAAATGGGGTTTATGTATAACTTCTGCAGTTAGAGGCTAATCTGTGTAATGGCTTCAATTTAAAATGCTATTTAAATAGGGTCAGCAGGTTCACACCAACCAGTCTTGGGACAAAAAAAGGCTACATAACCAGCACAAAATATATCACTTCAAAAGCCCAGCGAGACACACAATTGACCTTACAGTCTGCAGACCAGTTGTCTAAAAAAGTATTTTTATGATCCATAAAATATCCCCCTTTTAATTACAGTTTTTCATCTCACAAATATAGCTTGATAGCATTCATTAATTAATTTTTCTAACATATAAAAGAACAAAATCATTTATGCTAAGGATGTCATCGTATTGTGTAGGGACATGTGGCTGTTGGTGCTGCAGTTCCCCATTATTCTTATGAATTTGTTTGTTTCAGAAGGGTTGCAATGCAATACATTAAACTTTAGTCGGTCACATTGACGTTTGTGGTTGTAATATGACAGATTGTCAAAAGTTCAGCATTTTCTTTTGGTGGTACAAGAGAGAAACAACAACTCAAAAAACACAAATGAATATATTAGTCTTACAGATTATCCCAGACGGTCCACACACATGCCGATCCATGCACTGGTCACACAAAATTCCAGATGTCCCAACCCTGCAACGGCACTGGCCCGTGACAGGGTGACATGGTCCTGGTAACGAACCCCAGGAGGAACACTTACACTCCTCACAGCGACCACCTGGCATCCTTGGGTTACCGTGGTAACCAGTGGCACACCTAGAGGAAAAGGATGATCAAGCTTCTGTCAGCCAAAAGTTCTACCAATGGGGAATGCTATCAACCACCCCAAATAATTCCAGGATATATTTGAGAGATACCCAGTGTTCACCTGCACAGCAGTGGGACGCAGCTCTTTTTCTAAATACGTTGGAGCTACTACTATTTCAAGTCAAAATATTTGCTCTGCACTGTGTTAAGGTTTTTTTTAGCTTTTCTTTTTTTTTCAGACAAATCTGGAACTGAATGTCAATCTCAGTGGAGTTTATCTTAATGCAGACAATTGTACAAAAACATACATACTACTTTTCTCTACACTAGTCTCACCTTTCACAGTATTTTCCCTCATGTCCCTCAGCACAGGAGGTACAGCGGTAGTCACTGAAACCTTCTGCCACACATGTAGGGCTGAAACTAGATTCAGAAAAAAGTAGTTACAAAATAATTAAAAGATAAAGAATCAACAGAAAGCAGAATACAGATTAACATGGGCAAAAAGGGAGTTACTGATGCATTCCACTTTAAAAATGGTATCATAAGCATGCATAGAAGAAAAAATAAATAAATAATCCCAAAATATTACTTATTCTCTGGATTGGAAAGGGGGCAGGCACAAGGTTTGCAGTCATCTGGAGAACCTCGGACCACACCGTAGAAACCTGGAGCGCAGCGTTCACAGTGATCCCCCTCCGTGTTGTCTTGACAGTTCTACCAACATAAATGCAGAAAATGTGTTTTTGTTTTGAAGGCTCCATTTATTCCCCCTCCATCAGAATTCTCTTAAACTTATAGGTCCTGAAATTTCCATCTTCCACCCAGAATGAGTTTGGTATTTGTGGTTTTATAAGGATGTTGATGCATTGAATGTAGCTAACAAAAAGAATAAATAAAAGTTACAAAATAAAAGTTTAACCATGTGGTTATCTTCTACCTGCACAAGAAAACTCAAGGCATTCATGAAAAAGAAATAAATTGCTTTTACTATATTGCTTGTAAGAAATCTCCATAAAAATTGGTACAAGTGCACTCAGATGTCTTGAGAAAAGCTTTTAATTCTTTAAAAATAAATATCTATAGCTTTACAAGTGTGGATAATATTATACTTTTAGTATCAGCCAGTTTTTGGTACCACTGGGTGATCTGTGGCACAACCAGGAGAAATAACAAGTAGTAACACACACCTATTATGTCAGTTTTACATCAAAACTCCTCAAACTGGTGTGCTTGGCTTTAAAGTGAGCCATGTAGAGGTTTGTACAGAAATATTTTGCAACATTGTGGCAGAAAGGTGATTTCAATTCCATTCAAATCATCTCTAAAACTACTCAAAGACTTCTCTCATTATAAACACAGCAGAAAACCAGGACAGGCTGAGCAGTTACATACAGATTCACACATCTAAAAGATAACTGGGAAGTGCCCAGTGTGATTCCAGCTGCCATTAAAGTGCTGAGTATCTCCACGGTGACGGCAGGGAAATGATTGCCCCTTTCTCTTCACCATCCTCATTTTCTCGGCTTTTCTTGCCTTTTTCACAGCTCAACTTTTATCTAGCTGGGGCGGTTTCAGATAAGAGATGCATTTGTCCACATGGTAATGATGCCAAGGCACACCTCTGCATGATGAGGTGTAGTAAGTAAGACTGTGTGCCGAGCAATCAGGTTGCTGTTACCACACAGGTGCATGCATACACACTGGAGTTCAACATCCTTCTTCAAAAGCAGACAGAAATAGAATACAATTTTCATAACCTGTTACTGCACAGACAGCCTTAACATCACAATAATATGCAAATAATTTTTTTACAGCTCATTTTAAACTTTACTTATATCAACTCCCATAACCTTTATAGAATTTATGCAAAACTCTATAAGTACAATAATTTTTCACCATATCTGCACAATAAACATAGAAACAAACAAACAATGGTCAGCGATATAACCGACAAAACCCCCACCACACATACTCAACTGAAACAAAACTATTATAGACAAAGTCCTTTCTCACTACTGTTCAGATCCCAAAGGTCCCATCTAATGCGTTGCACTTGTTTGTTTAAAATGGGAACTTTAGTTGGTACAACAGAAAGTTTTTTTCTTAACGAGGCAAGTCATTTCCATTACCTTCCTCAATTTCTCGTTACTGCTAATTACCACAGAAACAAACTCGTTTAGCGTTTTCAATTTAGCCTGCTCGGTTAGAAAATGCTAATGACGCCGTTATGGAAAACGAGGTAGAAATGGGCAAGGAAAAAAATGGCTGGGAGGCAAAGTGAGACCGAAATTAAACAAGAGGGAGGGAAGACGCAGAAAGAGAGAAACAAATTGTTACATGTCGAGAAATTAGGCACGAGTGAGACAGAATGAGACACAAGGTAAAGTGGGTTTGTGAATAGGAAAAAGGACATACAAGTAGATGATAGAGAAAAAAGGGTGAATGAATACACAAAAGGTAAGAGGTGGAACCTTTAAAGGCAAATGTTTGAAACCTTTAATGAGTCAAAAGCAAAAGTAAATGAATGGGAAAGTGGGCCAACCAAATACAATTGATAAGGGGGTGAAAGACATTAAAATGATGAAGGGAGTCCAAGTACTTCAAATGTGAATATTTTCAATTAAACTTTTTTTATTAGTGAAGAAGAAATTAACCTTCTGGTTTTATATGCTAAAACACAATTTTCAGTTTTTAATATAGGTTGAATAATACAAGAGAACTGGTATACAAGTAGATTTTCTAAATTAGGCTGGAGATTAAATACTGTTTAGAAGGTATAAAAATATGTTTACAAAATATGTTATTTCTGATATTCAAGGTCATTCTATCTCATTCTCCTCTGACCTTAAATATTGGCCTACAAACTTCTGATCACTGGATATTTGATCTTTTTCTGACCATCCTCTGATAAACCCAAGAGGTGAGTGTGCTTGAACATCCCAGCTCTACAATTTGATCTTACACACACTCATCCTTCTTTTACTACAATGAACATGTGTTAAAATAAATCAGACGTATATGAAAAAAGCTGCACAAAATATGAGTTAGCCAGGTGGTAGTTAATTATTGCCAGGCTAATTACAGTACCTGACATCCCCCTTAATACACTTTCTCATTACGCTTGTTTCTCTGAAAACTACTCAACATATGGCTCTGTGATGGGCTCCAGCATCAGAGTGCTCACACATATACTGTACATGCTCATTTACCTGGCATATGGATGTTTCAGGGTCACAAGTGGAGGAATGCCCACTGCACTGACACTGGACACAGCTGCCCATGCCTGCAGCTGTTGGCAACCTGGATGCTGGAACAGAAACCGGCGACCCAGCGCGGAGACGATAGAAACCTGCAGCACACTCCTGCTCCGAGGTGGGGCAAAAGAAAAACATTTAGAAATACTTCATAAAAGCAGCTTTCATAATAATACTGATATTAGAATACATCACTAAACAGATGCGTTCAGGGACTCCAGCAATAATCACACGCTTACTTCCCTGGGCAACAGTTGACTGCTTTCTCTCTCTCTCTCACACATACACACAATTAAGAGTTATACACTTCAGTAAGTTTTGGACAAAGACACAGACATACAGATCCGTGCATGTTCATACGCACATAGACTTGCAAGGTAACTCTCTATTCCTCTCCCTCTCCTGTTCAGCAATAATTAATGGAGTCCATTTAAAGAGCCATCTGTTCCCTCTGCAAGCACTAAATGCCCGTTTAAAAATACTTTATTAGCAACGACGGCAGCTACAAATAGCACAGCCATCTGTCTGGCAAGCCTGCACGACCTGAGCATTTTAAATTTTAGCTGCAGTTTGGTTGTTGGTTTCTATCTGGCTTTGTTTCAACACTATCTGTACCTTCTAAATTACATAAACAGAGATCACAAAGTATTTTAATCGCCAAGTAAGAGAACGTAACGGGGAAAAAAAAGTTTTTTGAGATCAATACTAAATGCTAATAAATATTTGGGGACTTTTATCCAAAGTTAAGCAGATGTTTAGAGTCTATATATTGGAATCTCTATCCATAGACTACCAATTAAATCAGATATTAAGACACTGCTGCAAGTATTTTAAAAGGAGCTTGAAGAAAATTATGCCTGAGTAAAAGATTTACTCAGAAGATTAAACCCGTCGAGGTTGAATTATACCAAATGCAATGAAATCACAGACATCTTCTCGTCTTATTCTGGCAATTACAACAAAATAAGAAGATCCCATTTAGATTAGACGCATCTCAAAATGTTTCAAAAATGACCAAGAACTGATGACAGAGGGTCCATAAAATACATCCTATTTACAGTGAGTCTTCACATGTGTGCATACCTCACAAGAAAGCCCAGAGTATCCAGTTGGACAGTCACATTTTTCTATCTGATGGGCTTTCTCGTTTTGTTCCGTTGGTGTTCCTTCCTCTGCTACGGTTAAGCTGATCTCTGAAATACTGAAAGGAAGAAGTCACAAAAAGAAAATTATAAATCTGAATTTCCAATTTTATTTTTGATGATTGCTTAAATATAAATTTCCAAAGAGTTATAGTTTAAATTTGACAAAAGATTAAATGTTATCTATAATTTTTGTAATTCCACATCTACTAATGACAAACTCCTAAGGTGAAGGTATGCGCATATGAAGGTATGCGTTTGTGTTTTTTTTTTACCGGCTATGTCTCATCAGATTGCCATGTGAAGCCTTAATCAGGATGTAGTCCACATAGAACAAAACGTCCATGAAGTCCTCTCGACTCATAGACCGGCCATCTGCGTACTTCCATTCATGCTTCACACAGAGATAAAATATGGGGAGAAATTCTAATCTTTTTGCAGTCTTGAGGTATAACAAGTACAGTTTGTATTACGACGTTTGATGAAAATAGACAGTATTTTCTGAAAGCCTTTATGGCAATACAAAATTGTATTTTTAAAACTCCAACAACACTTCATTCTCTGTACCGTACCTCTGTCATGTCGATCTCATGACGGGTGAGCTGACCAATCTGAAGTCCTGGGATGTGCCGTGTTATTATGATATTGTGGTTTGGACCACCTTTAATAATGACTTGAGGCTCATATGACGAAGGACCGGTTTCGTCTCTGGCTTCGTAGTACACAGCGTATTTCAGTTGTCCTCCATAGGCTGTGATCTAAACAAGACAAAATATTTTTCCCCTCAGTAGATCCATGAAAGCTTTATTAGAGACAAACTTTTAAGCCTATTAACAATAGTTACACATTTCCTTCCTCCCCCCAAAACAATCAGCTTTCTTCTACATCGGCAATATGTGTGGAGGGAGATGAGCAAATTTGATCCACATTTTATGTTTCTCTACTGACTTGTTATTGTTGAAACTGGTTAGCAAGTTTTAATAGTTACGATAATACAGTGTTTTTCCTTCTGAGTATTATTTTCATAAACTGACCAAACTCATTATGCTCATTATTAGTTTTTAACCCCCCCAAAATGGTCTTTTTTACATACTACAGTGAAGCTGTTTTAGCATCAGCAGTTCCCTGTCTGTGTCATGTGACCAGTTGAATCATTAAGTCATAAAAAACGAGTAAATACGCAACCATTAACCTACAATACGCAATTTTAGCACACCACTCCATGTGAAAACATTGCCAGCAGGTGCAAGTTTTTAAAGAGTGTAGCTGTATGTGTGAAAAGAGAGAAATCTTTAAGAACAAAATGTTGTTGGGCAGAAACTCCAGTTAGGACAAAACATCTGTTGTTGCTAATAAACTGTGTCTGAAATATCATTGGGATGCAACCACTGAACTTATTATTTTACTGCAGTTTTGTTTTTCTTTTACTGTATTTGAGCAGTTCAAACATTCCCATGACACTCTTATGTACTTAATGAAGAACTGGACTGCATCCTAAATAACTCGGGCATTTTGAAAAGAAAATCTTGATTGCAGCGTACTTAACCATCATTGTATTGTCTGATTACCATTAGAGTTACCTAATGAATATTGCATATGGTACATTTCAAAGCACAAGCTCTTACCATGGAGCCTGTGAACTGCTCTGGCAGTTTCCAGTAGTACGGTTCAGACAGAGTTGTTGTGACCACTTCTGCATGAGCCAGTATCTCTGGGTGCTGGAAGCTCACTCCTGCCCTCTTCTCCACGGTGTTGGATTTGTCCACCAGGGGGAGCACTGTCTGCTCTGGCCTCAGTGTCAACTAGAATACAAGAAAACCAATAAATGAAATGCATAATCAACGACCCATGGACTTGAAGTCTTGGTATTTTACAGCTGTAGAGTGAAAATAATGATTTTTGTTCACACACTACCAACTCATTGACAAAATGAGACTTAATGAATCATCACAATTCCATTTGAAAAACAAAATCTTTTTTTTTTTTTTTACACTAGAGTCAGTTCACAAGAAAAGCGTCACTTTGAGCTATTTCTTGGTAATAAAATGTTTATATTAAAATGCACTATAATTAAAACTAATGATCATTAACCGTGGTTTATTGGAAAATTAATGTACTTTTCAAATTTCACTCAGTGACGTTCTAGTTAAAGTTAAAGTAAGGCAAAAGCATTTCTCTTTTGAGTATAATTCAAAACTCATTGTGTCAACTTTTCTCATGCGGTTTGATATATGACTTTCATTTGAGTTATTTGCATTTTGGAGAAATAATAAACAACCAACCCTCCTTTTTTCAATCTCGCTTTTGAATTTTTATGTGTTGATATTTCAATATTGGTTGAATAACAGACTTTATTATTGTGGTTGAGTTGACCAATTTAAATAGATTCCTCTTGTTCATGTGAAAAGAAGAAGAAAAAAGGAAGAAAAGAAAAAAAAGACCAATTTAGCTACAGTTTCTATCTGGCTTTAGCTACAGTAAACTTCAGGACACATATTGTCTTGTAAA
Organism: Alfaro cultratus; assembly: GCA_903066825.1. Classification (NCBI taxonomy): domain Eukaryota; kingdom Metazoa; phylum Chordata; class Actinopteri; order Cyprinodontiformes; family Poeciliidae; genus Alfaro; species Alfaro cultratus. The sequence continues at coordinate 4,311 of CAEFZX010023375.1, read as the reverse complement.
ACTGACATTTGAGCTTTAATGTACATTGTGTGGATTGTTGTGCCATTAACAATCAGCTTTGCTGATCGGGCTTTCAGTGTTTGATTCCTTCTTGATTATGTGGAAAATGTTTTGATATGCATGTGTTTCTTTTCATTAAGTTTCAGTGTAAATGTGACCTTTTTGTGGAATGTGTGTGTACAAGGTCTTGGGGTGGGCACTTGTATTTCCCACTTCACTTAGTGTAATCTCACGATTCAGTGGTTCAGAGAAAATCTCCCTCTTCCCAATAAACTTTGCATTTTATGTATTTTTCTGACCAGTTTTCCCTCCTTGAATCCTGCTCTTGTCAACTTTAAATGAACCCTTGTTGATTCAATAAAGCCTCCAGATTCCAAAACTGGAACCAGACAGACAATTTATAGCAGCAGCTAATTCTTTCTAAATATACCTCATCAAATGTAAACACATTACTGATATTTAAATTTGTCATATTCCTTTGTAATTTCACAAACTTTAACAAATTTTGAACAACAATTTTACTTCCTATCAGATAAAAATTATTTTAAGAATTGAACAACTTAGACTTCTTGTGTGTCCACAGACAAACTTAAGGTTGAGCATTTTCCAGTGCTGAATCCTTAAAAAATTAACATATTTTTCTCCCAAGCATAGCACTGTGCATTTCTTATAACTGTAATTGTGTCACTGGATATTTTTTTTTTTGTAATTTAAAAAAAGGAAAACTGTCCAATGATGTCTAAAGTTTAGTTCTGCTAATTTTAAAAGTCCCATTACTCACCCACATCCTTATAAGTCCTTGTGCCTCCATGCATGAGTGAGTCAGTCCATAACAGTAGCACTTGCTGCATCCATGTGGATTTTTCACAGATAAGCCAAACATATCTGTTTTACAGCGATCACAGTTGTGCCCTTCCACATTTTGCTGAATTAAGAGAGAAAAGGAAGCAAATACATTTTTTTATAAATACTTTTGAGGAACTTCTTTGTATTTCCCTTTTAAAACAGACATTTTTATTTCAAGGTTATCATCTGTTGATTTTGGCAAAATAGTTTGCTGCCAATGTAATGTTACAGTTGAAATGAAATGTAAGATTACTTACATATAGAGAATCTGTAACCTTTTTAGTTACAGAGTGAACAAAAGAAAACAGGTCAAAGTCAATGCTTTGGGGTGGCTACCACAAAACCCTGATGTCAGTCCCATAGAAAACTTGCAGCCAGAGATAATTTGTTGTTTGACAAGTCATACCAAGTCACAGTTTATAGGCTGTCTAACAAACTATTAAAACATCTAATTTGGAGAAATACAAAAAAAAACTATTTGTGTTGATTTTACTACTCGTATTTAGTGAAAGAAAAATATAAAAGTTGTTATCTTGATTCTCTAAAAATGAAACAGTCTTGACTTGAAATAGTGATGAGTAAATAGATTGGTACTGGTTTCAGCTGCATATTTTTTAGCATAAAATTTTGTTTATCTAGATTATGTTTTCTGAAAAAGAAAAGGAAAAAAAAAGTCCAAATATGGATGATCAAAACAGTTTCAAATCTGAGTAAAATATGTCATGAAACTCACTGCTTGGTTTCATGAGGTTCAGACAGCCAACCAACGTTCAAAAAAACTAACAGATTAACAAGAAGACAAGTGACAAATGAGTGGCAAGTTGTCAAACTCATGTCTCTTAAGAAAGATGATAACACAAATTACCTGACATCTCATTAAAGGTTATGAATTTGGTGCACATTAATAGAGAAAGAGGCAAACACAAAAAGCTAGCTTGTTCCTGTAAGGCATAATGTGATGCCTGGGATCAAAAGTGTCATCTGTCTGAGAAATCTTTAGACAATCCGCGCATGCCTTGATTTTATCCAAGATTGAAGCTTGTCACAGTAAGAAAGATGATTCATAAAATGCTCTGCATGTTTTATCCTTGTACATAGTTGGTGAATATCTACATATAGTCTGAGAATTAAGGTTTCAAGATGAGCAAGAGTAAATATGACTCAAAGGAAATGGGAAGAATAGTAACATCTTCTATCTATTGCCAGGGACACTAATAATTTTAATGAAAGTGGAAAATCCATTAAACAGCCCACACCCCATCTTCTATTTCTATAAATTAAAGCCAAGCAGAGTACAGCACTATGACATCATTCAAGAAAAGTAACAGAATGATTACATGAACTGAAACAGAGGTGACCAAAACAGGCAGGAATTTATTAGGTTTACCTTGCAGCTACATTTTCCTGTTCGGTCTGCACAGGCACACACTTCTCTCTCCAGGTCACAGGTCTGGCTGTCCGATCCTGCGACGCTGCACTCACACTGGATGCACTGTGGGAAATTTGAATTCAAACATTCTGGGGGCCCTGATGGCAGAACAAGCCTAGCAGTGAGATAATTAGGTACCATGGTAGTTTTCTGATTCACTTGATTAAACGTCATGTTGACAGAAATGTTACCTTTATGCTCTTTAATTAATTTGTGCCGCTATAAGGTGCTCCAAAAATGCAACTTATCCACTCGGTTTATAAGAAATGATGCCTACTTTTTAATGCTCCTCCAATTTTTACTTTTCTAATAGTTAAATGTGTTGAAAAATTAGTGTGAAATCCCTGCAAATATTCCACAATAAGGTTATGTTTCCAAAAATCTAAATCAAAGTGCATGTTTTTCTTGTACATTAAACATGTTTGACCCCTTACCTGAGGGAAGTCTCTGTACCCGATTTGACATTCATCGCATTTCTCTCCTCTGAAGGAGTCGCGACAGAAGCAGCAGCCTGTGTTGGCGTTGCACTGCTGGGTCAGCGAGCCGATCGCATTGCAGCCACATTCCTTATTTCGAAAACAAGAACACATGTCAACATTTTATGCGATAAAAATGACCAGATATCTCAATAAGTGGAATTAAATTTAAGTCTCAAGACCTTTGTGGTAAAAATCCGCTCAAAAATGAAAATAAATAAACTTGTATAAAATATAATAATACATTTATTATAAATAGACTTGAAAGATTGTTTAAACATTATTTCTTTATTTTATGACGATTAAAAAGTTTATAAAAAAACAGTCAATGAAGAATTCTGGATGTGCACAAAGCAGATAAACTGTAGACCTTTAAGACATTTACTTTTCCATTATGATTTTCGGTATGTTGTAGAAATTGCAGTACAGTCTCCAGCTTTAAAGATGCATGTTTCTTTGTTTGACATTGCTTTGATGGTCTATCATTTATTGAGTCATTCCAAACCTCATAAACCCTGATGGATTTCTTTGAAATAATCTGCTGCTAAGGACCACAGTGCTTTTATCTGCAGGGCTCAAATGTCTGCGAGTCTTTTGCTACAATTAAAGGTTTGCTTTTCTAGCTGCTTTAAGGCATATAATCTTTTGGAGAGAAAATTACTCTTTAAATGTATACAAAAAGTTGTACCAAGAAAACAATTTAAGGACCTCAAGAAAGGTGGTTTGTAAAGGTTTTTTCAGGCAAAAAAAAAAACAGAGAGAGAAAAAGTAAAGAGAAAAATCAGTGATATGGCAAGAAATAAAGAGCTTAAAGTATAATTACTACATTTTTATGAACTTTCTATTTCTAATTTGTTTAATTAAGAAAGATTCAAATTAGGAGGATTTTGTCAATTTGCATTAAAGCCAGGTTATTCATGCTCAAAACAAGGACCAGTCCTGGGCAGGAAATGCATTAAGAGTCAGATTCAGTTTCATACAATACAATGAGGTCAACAAGATTGAAATAGTGGGTCAGTAATTACCATGAGATAGTTGTTTTCTTGTCCTAAATAGATACATCACTGACGCATGACATACAATCCATAAGACAACATAATTGGTCTGTTACTCCATTGATGCACTTCATTATCAATTAAGACAATGTTCTGAACAATATGCACCCAGAGAGCCATGCTCCGTGTAAATCCCTGTGTAAGAACGGATAAGTCGGCCAGAGTCCCTTATCTGCAATAGGCCCCTTCCTGTCAGCTCTGATCCAGTTGGGTGTATTTATTTAAAATACTTAGTCACAGCGGATTCTCACTTAGAAAAGTATTCATATCCTTCTTACTGTTGTCTGAATCCATAAGATTCAGACCAGTAAGATAAAGATATTCGTATTTGCACAATTTCTTTTTATATATCCTATAAAGTTTCATCCAACACATTTCTTCCCCCAAAGTTATTCTTTAGAACAGGGGTGCCCAAAGTCGGTCCTCGAGGGCCGGCATCCTGCATGTTTTAGTTCTGTCCCTGGTTTAACGCACCTGGATCAAATGATGGCTCATTAGAAGGCCT